>CAJNDT010000835.1:899621-1016897 GCA_905221615.1 Symbiodinium sp. CCMP2592 | reverse complement strand
CGCGTCTGCGATGCCTGGTTTCGAACTGCCGCAGCAGCCCCTGCAGTTGCTGCGCGGACAATGCCCGCTGTGCTTGCCACCCTGCTGCCAGGTTCATCGTGACACATCCCAACACCAAGTCGAGACAAACTTCATAAAATTCTTCTCCACCTAAAAGGCTGCCAGCCGTTTCGGCAGTGGCAGCGACTGGATCCTCATCCGAACCCGCGGACCCTTCCGCCCCGGAAACATGCGTTGCGTTCATTGCTGCAACTAGGTGACAACACGCCCAACTAGGGCGCTATTTACCTGTAATCTTGAGAACGCGCACACACACGCACACTGGAAGATCTGCATATATGCCCAAGTGTGAACACAACTAGCTCTCTCTCCCGCGAACGTGGTTTTGCTCCCGCTCTGCATGCTAGCTCAACGCCGCATGTCCTGCCAGGGTCGCCATCTTTCACAAGACAGTGTCCAACCACGAACCCTTGCGCAGAACAGAAGCCACAACTGTTATCAGAGCAGGGCCGCTGTCTTTCGCAAGACAACGTCCAACAGCGGGCTCCTGCGAGACGAAGGTGCATCGAAAAAAAATAGCATCTGCGGGCGGCTCTTGCCCACTAGCCGTCTGCACTTTGTTGGAGCAGAAGCTCGAAGCCACGTGTCCTGGCAGGGTCGCGATCTTTTACAGGACAGTGTCCAACCCTAAGCCCCTGCGCAGAACACAAGCCGCAACTGTTATCCGAGCAGGGCCGCGGTCTTTCGCAAGACAACGTCCAACAGCGGGCCCCCGCGAGACAAAGCTGCATCAAACTGCATCCACAGGCCGGCTCTTGCCAACCACCCGTCTGCGCTTTGTGGGTGCAGTACTTTCAGTAGCTGGGCGGACGTCGACGCCAACGATGCGCTGGACGTATTGATTTCCATACCAGCCGAGATTTCTAATGTACTTTTCGGCATCTCGCATACTTGTCTTGGACATTTCTTCAAACTCCCGCATTCTCCGAACGAGCGTGTCGTTTTGCTCGTGCAGATAGCCTTCGAAACAGCGTCGGTCCGGCAAACCGACTATGGTCAGATCCGTCAGCTTCCTCGCGCGCGACATCATGACGTAGAGCGCCAAAGCATAGTCAGACTCCTTCATCCAAGATGGTTGTGTCAAAAAGGCCACCAGTCCATGTTTGGCGGTTATCCCTTGCATCCCGAAGTGCGTGAGGACTTCTCTCGGCGCCAAAGGAATCTAGCGCAGCCAAATAACCAAAACAAAAAAAAAAAGAGAAAGGTTGCATCATGATATGATGTAATCACAACCCGACACCCACCAGCGCACACAATCCCGTGCCTGCTTGCGCACCACTCTGAATTTCGGGTCCTTGCCAACCTGGACCGCAAACCCATTGCTGTCGGCCACCGGCCGAACGAAGAAATGACCTTTCGGAACGCCCGACGCTGGAGGCAGCTGCAGTTCTTGGTATTCCTTGTCGTCTACTTCCACAAGCACACCCAACGGCTGGTAGCGCAGCACGACGCAAGCTGCCCCAGCGTCGACCTGGGGTTCCAGCGGATCCAGCTCGATGCGTCGAACGACGCAAGGCAACTCCCTGGTGAGAAGTGGCTCGGGCAAAATACATGAAATACGAACCTTCATGCCAACGAACAACGGGCACATGCCCATGAGATATCCAGTCTTCGTCATGTTCACGACTTTGAGCGCAGCGCTGGCTTCGTCGGGCGTGAGGTTGCGACCTCCGGTGGGCTTGTCGATCGCCTGCACGAAGTAGAGCTGCTGATGCGCAGCGCGAGCTTCCAAAGTAGACCGTACGTGCTGCAAACGACCAACTTGCTCCCAAGCCAATCCGCCCCAGTATGCAGACAGGAAGTCTTCCACTGCTAACGTGTCGGGCTGTAACACTCGCGATTGCAGCGCCAGCCAGAGGTCGTCAGGCAAGCTGGTGCCCTGCCGCATGTGTCCGAGAATACGAACCAAGGCCTGCCCGGATGCGCAGTCCGAAAACCGCCCGGTCCCCGTGAAGTGGACGACGATGCGTGCAGAGTTCTTGAAAAGCAAACGTCCGAGCTCCGAGTTATTGCTGTCCTGCGACTTCCAAGACATGCAAAACAAGGCACTAGCAACATAAACACGGGTTCCAATTTTTGAAAAAAAAAAACCTTTTCCTGTGATTTGGGATCAACTTCTTCTTCGCTCTCGGACTGCGCCGTGTCCACGGCGGACACTGCTTCCTTCCATTCGCAAAGACTTCTCTTTCCTGCTGGCCGAATTTGCAGGAAGTCCCACAGCTGTATGCCGACGGGCATGCGACCGAACCATTCCTCCAGGTAGCGGGTAGTGTCCAAAGCCAACGTATCTGCACGCTGTAAAGCAAAACGATAGCCGGCTGCATGATAAACATCGGGCGGTGTCATCGACAGCTCGTCATAGACCTTGCGTTCCAAACAAAAAAATCCTTACACCACCATGAACAATCCCAACGACAACAAAAGACGAATGGTTCACAAGCCAAGCACGGCGGCGACGGCCGTTACGATTCGCCTCTCCAAAGCATCTTCTTTGTTTTTTTGGGCTCGAAGAGACCGACGGTCCAAACAGATATTGGGATTGACGTTAGCCAACTTGTGTAGCGTGCGCGCTTCTCTTCCGAGCAGCCGCACAGCAGCGTGCGTGGGCGCACCTGCCAGGAACCCATCTTCACCAAAAAAGCGTCGAAAGAGTGGTCGTATAACTTGGGTGTAAGCCCATGTTTTGCCGCTCCCTCCCGCACCCAGCCAGAGACAGTTCACGCAGGCATTACGCTTGCCATCAGCCTTGCAAATGCTGCTGTTCGTTCTCTTTTCCCACATGTCGTCCACGGCACACACTACAGGAGCCACAGCGCGGATCTGCTGATCATTCAGTGTGTGCTCCTGCCACCAGGTCAATATAATTATGAATCTCTCTCTCTCTCTCTCTCTCTCTCTCTCTCTCTCTCTCTCTCTCTCTCTATATATATATATATACACACACCATCACTGCCTACTCAGGGTCGAAGCTCTGCGTCGATTGCAAGGGCTTTCTCATTGCACATGTATGCACCACATGAAAGGATTGACATGTTGCAGATTGTTGCAGCATCTTACCATACCGAGCACCGCTCTTTACCTGCCTCGATGACTGACTCTCTAACGCGAATTTTAAACTCTTCGCTACTAATGCTTGCGAGGCAATTGTCTTCGGCTCGTACCTCAATCAGCTTCAAGGCATACTCGCTGGGACGCAAATCTTGTGCATTCAACTCCGCCAGAAAGGGATCCACTGCCAGCTCCGGCTCCGATGCCTGATCATCTTCCTCCTCATCTCCCATCTCGCATTCCTCATCTCCCACGTGACCCGCCGCTTCGCCTGCCACTTCGCCTGCATCGACTGCTGGCCACGAAACTAGGACACGAGGAGCAAATCCACTAAACAGAAACGTCGGTTTTGTCTCACCGAACCTCCCGCGACCTTATCCAAATAGCGATGCCGCTGCTCAAAGACCGCTTTGGCATCAGACTGAAACCAAATTTTGCGTGTGCCGGCCGCACCGAAAGCCTGGCCGGAAGTTGTCGCTTTTACGTCTGGCAAGCCGCCGAGGCCTTCAACGACATGCTTCAAGCATTGAAGCGCTTCCTTCGTTTTGTTCTGGCGTCCCGCCATTGCACTCTTCCACTCCTTCTCGCGGAACAGAACTTCGGCCAGATGATCCAAAGACACAGCGTGCTCGGCACATTCCGCGCGCTCGATGGCATCCTCGTGCTCCAGGTCATCATCTACAGAGGCCCCCTCGATGTCCATGGGCCCGGAACCGTCCTGTTGTCATCCACACACGCCAAACAAACGCACACACACACACACACACACACATACACACACACACACACATACGCACACACGCACACACGCACACCAAAATGAGGGGGAACCCAATGCATGTCCTCGCCTGCTCCCCTTCCTCATCGGCTTTGGAAACGTAGGCAAAGCGCTCTGCCCTACGTTGGCTGCTGCTGATTTGTCTCGCAGAATGGTGCAAAGAAACTCGCTCCAGCCAGGTGTCCTGAACGTGACACATGTGTTCCAGGGGAGTGAGTTGAGTGTAGTGAAATCCGCAGGGGATGTCCAGAAAGCAACAGATCCGGTCATGAACTCGCGGGAGGTCGTGAAAAGCATTGCTTCGATTTGGAAACATCTTGCCCCAACACCACATGAGGAAGTACGGGAAGTACCCGCAGTTCGGAAGATCGAGAACCTCGCCAGATCCACACCCCGGCTCCGGCTCCGGCTCAGCAGCTGAATTTCGCAAGACGGCGTCCTCCAAGTTGCTGCCGCCGACAGCTGGACTTCGCAAGACAGCGTCCTCCGAACCGCCGCCACCGTTATGCGGATGCTGGCCGTCCTGCTCATCCTCCTCGACCTTCGGCATCGGAAACCACTCTCGCACACCGACGAGATCCCTGACATACGGCAGTGCAACACAACCCAAAAGCCTCTCCTGAGCAGAAGCTTTGCGCAGCTTCATGCAGGCTCGCCAGTGGCGCCATACCGGGGAAAAGCGACATCGCACGAAACCTTCTTGTTCTCGCGGCTCCAGAACATGACACTGGAAACACTTCCAAGACTCATTGCAATGCTCCTCGCCTGCACAGCGAGGAAACGGAAAAGAGAGCCCGAGCATGCAGCAGGCGAGCTTCTCCTTCTCTCCAGCTGCATGCCAATGTAAATCCATGGGCACGACGACGTTGTCGTCGGCACCTCGAAGCTCCTGCCGCAGACGTACATGTCTATACACATCACAAGCATGGAACGCGACATGGACTTGACGCTGATGCATGTCGGCTGACCTGCAAAGAAGACGCATATTGCCCGTAGTGCGCATCGAACGGGAAATACCGCACGAAGTCCACTCTCCCAGCCTTGCTGCGAGGCACACGCCGCACGTAGCGAGAGTAGTTGACCAAGGACATGCATGCCAATACAGCACTGGGCCCGCGATGCACGTAATCGTCCTTTTGGTTGTAGGCCACGGGCTGCGACTGTCGGCGGCCCTTGCCAAGGGGGTTCCCGACATCATCGTCTTCTACCTCCGCCACCTCCTGCAACGGAACCTCGCCTGTGGCTTCCGGGTTCGTCTCCGCCTCCAAAGCAACAACGCGCAAATCAGGCCGCCCTTCGGAAAATGCATCCAGCGCCACCTGACGACCCTTCATCATGGCGTACGGGACGAAACGGAAGAACATGTTGTACCCGCTGTAGCTCACAAGCTGCTCCTGTTGAAACAACAGTTGATACGCCATCTCGCCGTTGGACTTAGCAACGCAGCGCTGCATGCCGAAAGCCAGACGGCGCAAGATGCTCAACGCACGAGCTTGTGTGACTTGAGACCGCGCAGCAGGCTCGGCTGGCTCGGCCTCCGCAGCATCACCTTGCTCTTGACGCCGACGTTCGGTTTCTTCCTGCTCCAAGCGTTGAATTCCAGCAAAGAGTTCGGGCAGCAGTGATCGGGAAACCTCGAACTTTTTCGCGGCATACTCGCCAGTGTAAAATTGGACATCCTTCCATCGGCAAAGACTTCGACACGATGTGAGGAAACATTTCTATCGCATTACCCGCTTAATCTTATACGAAGTAATGAGTAAAAAGCGACCGTCCTGCATATCTCGAAACATGTCAACGAGCAGACGCTGTAAACAGGTATCCAGTAACTCGTGCTCCCCGTCGGCATGCAGTGTCTGCAGATCATACTCGCAAAGACATCGTCCGAGATACTTCACATCCACGTTGCATCTCATGCAAACCTGTGCCGTGGGATTCGACATGCCCTCGGCGGGGTGATCTCTCTGAGGCTGGAAAACGTGCGGGGACTCGTTTTTCGCTGCTTCTTGCTGTGGCAATGCATCGTGGTCACGAGGGAGAGCAGCGAACCCGGCTTGGGGAACTCGAGGCCAGCCCTTGTAACATTTGAGACGCACCTTCTCCTCGCCCTCGTCATTCCTCTCAGTCGTCAGTTCCAAGTGAAAGCAGCCGAAGCGACATCCACGCTTGCCCTTGGCAGACTTCCTGAGCTGCTACCCACGCCGACACGTGCTACCTTGCAAACAAGCACACACACACACACACACACACGCACACCATAACACACAAAAGACATCGCTCACACAAACACACCCACACACACGCACACGTGCGGACAGGAAACTTCTTGAAACAAGACTTCGTGCACTTGTGAAAGTGGTTTTGAATGACCAGACGCCGATAGTCCTTGCACAGCTGCTGCGACCACTCGGAACCAGACAGTGCATCTTCCTTGCGGCAGCGGCGAAGATATGCCGGTCTCAGCGAATTATAGCAGCCCGTCAATCGCAAAGGTGCCTGGTCGGTACTCTCCGTGGCCGCAAGCTCATGCCCGTCCGGCTCCTTCTCTCCCAAAGGAGCCCCCGCATACTGATTGCCCGCAGACGCCTTTAGGCGCTCGCCAAGAGGCAGGGGCGCGGCATCGACGGACAGCTGGGCAGCCAAAGCAAGCTGGCTGTCATATCGAATGCGGCTTGCGGCCTCCAAGACTTTCTCGCGCCAACGTTGGAGCTCGGTCACGACCTCACCTCGCGCAGCCCTGGCCATCATGGAGCGCAGACGACTGCCCAGGTCGTGGCCCAACAGAACGATCAAGATGTGGGGATGCATCGAACCTCGTCCTTGAGTCTCCAGAGGGCCGCAGAAAGCGGCAATGTCACCGAAGCAACCTGGGAAAGTCGATGCCGCGAAACCATCTTCGTAGAGCTGAGCCTTTCCTGCACGAAAACTCGCTCGAGTAAAGGGTGGCAACGTTCCCAGCACCTCTTCGAAAAACAAAGTCATCATGAGATCGAAAAACCTCGCCTGCGACACGGGATCGGCTGCCAACATACGCCTCATGGCGGCCAAGGACGGCAGCGAGGGCTCTTCCAAGTCCCATCGCAGATCGACGTCGAAGTTTTCGACCTTCCCTTCCGCGCCTTGAAGGTGCAGCTGCAGCAGCAAAGAAGCACGGGAATCCGCCAAATTCGGCGTCACGAAGACGTGAGAAGTCCCGTAGTGCCAACCAGCCGCATGGCCTCGAAGTCGAATTTGACTGCGGTGTCCTTCCGTGCCCAAGACGTTCGCGCTCGCCTGCAGCACGCTGCCAAGCGCGCGCTTCAACGACACGTCAACATCCGGCGACCGCAATAACTCGCGAATGTCGGCCTTCTCGCCGTGCAGGGCCATGGCCTGCAGCAGCTGTTCCGTGGTCACCGACGCAATCTTCGCACAGTGTCGACTGAAACCACTCCGCTTCACGTAGGCTTTCGATGTCCGCATAAGAGAAAGTCTGCGGTTCACATCGTACATGACAGGCAAGAGCTGCTCCTGCTGCGAGCCCCTTCACTTTCACAAATCCGCCAGCTTTCGCAAGACAGCGTCCACTGGCGGAATTATTTAATGTCGATTCTTAACTCCAAACCCCGTCTTGAATGTAACACTGCCAGGACACGGACATACTACTTTCACATATCCGCTAGCCGGCGGAAATATTTAATATCCATTCTTAACTCCGAACCCGGTCTTGAATGTAACACTGCCAGGACACGGACATACTCCACCGAGGAAGGGCCGGCGAAGCAATCGTGTCGCCATAAACCAGCTCTTCTCGAAGCAACAAATACCGAAATACCTCGCCCGCCTCCATGCCCGTCTCGCGCCTGACGAACGGAACGCCGTCCCCCCAAGGAAAAAGCTCCGGGAACGCCATCGCCCAGGTGGCCGGCTGAAACATGTTCATCGGTTCGTCACGAGAAGGTACCACGAGCTTTTGCGGCCGCACTTCAAACATCTGCTTCTGGGCTCGTCGCTCCTTCTCCACACCCTTGGCCATCGACTGCACCTTTTGAACACGGCGCAGCACTGCCCGCTCCTGCTGGCCCTCGCGCCCCAACAAGCCCACAGCATGCGGCCGATCCGGATCCACCTCGTTCTGCACCCGGCTGCGAAGGACGGATTCCGCATCCGTGTAATATTGCGGAGGCCTGCGACGACATAGTTCTTCTACATCGCTACACACTCGAAACCAGCGATTGCCGTCATCCGACTGATCGTTCAATCCAACGATGCTGGATACCAGATGGCCAGAATCCGAATCAGCACCTGAACTTCGCAAGACGGCGTCCTCCAAGTTGCTGGCGCCGGCAGCTGGACTTCGCAAGACAGCGTCCTCCGAAACGCCGGCGCCGCGACCAGGATCCGGATCAGCAACTGAACTTCGCAAGACAGCGTCCTCCAAGTTGCTGGCGCCGGCAGCTGGACTTCGCAAGACAGCGTCCTCCGAACTGCCGGCGCCACGGCCAGGATCCGGATCAGCAACTGAACTTCGCAAGACAGCGCCCTCCAAGTTGCTGACGCCGGCAGTTGGACTTCGCAAGACAGCGTCCTCCGAGCTGCCGGGGCCGCGATCCAGATTCTGTTCGTCTGGCTCGCCCTCCTCATCTTGGCCTTGCGCATCGGCCGGGCCCTTTTGCAAAAGTTCGCGGGCCAAGTAACTGTCAGCGGCCGTTTCCAAAACGCAGCCTTCCAGTGCATCGACGTCGTCACCAGGAGTTAGGCCGGCCTCCAGCGCGACCGACCTGTAGTAAGGCGACGTCTCGCGCAGCTTCTCAACAGCGGCAACATACTCCTCTCTGGGAGCTTGCAAAAGCTTGCTGGACCGCAGTTCCTGCTTCTTCTGCCCAACCAAAACGAACAAGATGCTCTCGGCCATGTCTTGGTCTTTGGGAGGCAGAGTAGCCTGGATGGCGCTAGGCCCAGCCTGCGGCAGGAAGATCGTGTTACCGATGTATCCCTTCTGCCTCTCGTCTCGCGGCAGTGACAAAGGGTGCAAGACGGTCACCTGCATGCAAACCCGCACGATGGGAAGCAGCCGTTTTGTTCCAGCCGAGAGGTTGCTGAGCTCGGGCAATACGCGTCCGATCCAAAGGGCGTTGGCCAGCGCATGCCTGGGAAGCGTGAGAATACTGCTCTTCAAACTCCTGCGACAGTCTCTGCAAACCGTACAGGGGTCCGTGAAAGATGCCGGCATGCGGCGGCGATGCAGCAGCAGAAACTCGCCTTCAATGTACGGATGCTCCACAGCAGAGGTCTTCAGTTCGGAAAGAGCTATCTGCGGCCAGCGCTCCGCATACCGAGCGACGCCCAACAATCGGCAAAGACGGTGCTGCTGATTCGGGGCCAGCGTCTCGGCGCCGGCAGGTACCTCGATTGTCGACGCATCTTCATCCGGCCTCTGAAAGAGAACCATGGAAAACAACTCGTTCATCCAGAAACGGCGAGCGCACACCACGCAGCCTCCTTCCGCTCGGCCACCGTCCATTTCAAGAGGGCATCGCAGCTCCTCGTCGAAATTGGCAGCGATTGCACGCTGACGACTCATCCCAGGCACCTGACTGTGATCGTTCCTAACACGTTATTACGCACGTCGACCCTTTACCGTAACCGAAAGCAAGAGGGCACAGCATGCGACAAGAAGCCATCGGACCGGCATGCTCCACCATCGCCAAGATTTTCTTGCGGTATTCAACGAAGGCGAGCTCCACATCCAGCGGCCGCACGAGATGAGTGTCCACGACGTGTTGCTTCAGCTCCGATTGCTTCCGGCAACTGAAGTCGCATAAGCGGCAGCAACACCGTTCGCACATCACCGAGGCATCGTCCGAAAAAGTCTGGAGCAGGCGACGAGCTACCGCCTCGCTTACGGCAGGTACGCTCCGAGAGCAATTCAGCAGCACAGCGACGCGATCCAGCTTCAAAGGCAACGACACCTCGGAGTCTCGCAAGATCCCGAGCGCTTGCCGCCCCGCCTCGTCCGCGTTCCGAAGCAAGTCTTCCACGGGCAAGAAACGTTGCTTCATACGCCTGCCCTCACACCACCCGGGGACGGCGAACAGCACTGCCCGCTCCACGGCCGAACGCCAGAGAATGCCGTCTAGCGCCTCCGAGCCATCACCAAGGCAGTCAAGTGCCAGCCAGCACAACGGATCGAAATCCGGCGGATAAGCCTTTCTCATGGCCCGGGCCCTCGCAGTGGCACCGTCAGGGTAGTACGCTTCAACACCCTTGGCCAGGACTGGATTCTCCTCTCGCGAAGGCAAACGGTAACACCCTTCAGTCGTCTGCCAGTCCAGAAGCTGATTCCGCAAGGTGAGCGTGTCTTTATCTATGCCTTGCTCGCTAGCCCTGGCTGCCGACACTGTGTTAGGATTGTGCAAGTCACGAATGCCGATGCCAGCCAGCGGGTGCAACAGCTCCGTCACCAAAAACCAAGCAAATTGCGACCAGTCTTCAGACTTCCGCACGTCCCCGAAGGTCTGGTACCAGTACAAAGGTTCGTCCGGCTGTGCTTGTCGCTCCCACCCATACCGACGCATCAGCCCCCGAAGCAGTGTGGTATCGGCCCGATCGAACTTGCGAGTGCGAAACTTGTGCTGGATAATGCTCAGGACAGCCTGCCAGGACCCGATGAAACAAACATGAGCGAGAAACGCACAGCAACGCGTGCGCACATGAAGCTACAGTCCAACTTAATCCTCATTATGTCCATGACCCCATGCACGATCACGTCCCAGACTCTCTATGTTTCGGGACGGCTTCGCGCGGGTTGCCTCCAACACCTCTTGGCGATCTTCGTACCCGTCCGTTGCACACGCTCGCGGCTCCGCCTCGAGGTTGGCCAGATACCAGAGCCGGCGAGCAACGTCCACGGGGTCCACTCGCTCGAGGCAATCTGCAAGACGCCACCAACCTGTTTCCCGAACTCACACGCACAACGCACGACAGCAACACGGCATCCAAGACATTACACGAAGATCGTGATTTGCGATAATGCTCGCCTGTCCGCTGATCCACGTGATCTTCCAACACGGCTGCAAGAAGACAATGCTGCATGGAAGAAGTCAGACACGGCACAGTCGCGTCTCTCAAGCCGGCAACAGCAACCTCCCACGTAGAACTCACTTCTCGAGACAGCGCCGTGTCGACCTGTGACCAATGCTGCAGACTGTCCAGAATCTTTTGCGCAAGTAGATCTCTCTCCGAATCGGAAGACAGATGTCTCGCGGAAAATGATTCTACCGTAATGTCCAACGAGTACGCAGCCGCGGATTGGCGCACGTTGGCATCCTCGAAGATGTCGCAAGCAGCTGCAACCACCGCTTCAGCATCCTGTGCTCCGGCTCTGCGAACCGCGTAGAGGGATCTCCACATTAGGTACTTGATGTCACCGTCTGCACTCGGAACGCGCAGGGGGCACAACGCCATGACAATCCGCTGAATCAAGACCTGCTTGCTCACGTCCTCAAACGCCACACCCAGATCTTCGGCCACTCGCTGCATACAGGGTCCATCGGCCCGCAAGGGCAAGACACGAAGCCGCGCCCGAATTCGAGGTGGTGCCTTTTCCCCGAGCTCTCCTGCCAAGCGCCGCAAGCCATCTGCCGTGAAGAGGTCCTCGATATTCACCTGTAAGCACTGAAACAAACAGACACACACACACACACACACATGCACGCACACGCCCCCCTTCCCCCCGTCATACCTCCTCCTGGATGATGCCCAGCGACAAAGCTTCCAACAGATCCGCTTTGGAAAGCGTGTGCCCGGCGCGGTGTCGTCGCACACTCGCAACGACACAGAGCCCAACCAGCTCATCCTTGCCGTGCTTGTCCAGCTCGCCGCGGAGCCAGGCTTCGCCCTGCTCGGCATAACCCGTGCGCAGCTCGAGCAGCCTTTGCTGCGACGCCGCTTCATCGGCCTGACACCAAGAACTGCTTCACTGCAGAGCACTAAACATCCCACCCGACGACGACGCTGACAGCTCACTGCAACCGAAGCTGACATGGACAATCCTAAAAAACGCCGCTTCCCCATGAAGCCTGCTCCCCGGCAATGCTCTGTGATAGAGCTTTCGACAACTCCGGCTTGGTAAGCGTGCACCCGGCACGGTGTCGTTGCAAACCCGCAGCGACACAGAGCCCAACCAGCTCCGCCCGACTCTGCTTCCCCAACTCGCCGCGGAGCCAGGCTTCGCCCTGCTCGGCATAACCCGTGCGCAGCTCGAGCAGCCTTTGCTGCGACGCCGCTTCATCGGCCTGACACCAAGAACTGCTTCATTGCAGAGCACTAAACATCCCACCCGACGACGACGCTGACAGCTCACTGCAACCGAAGCTGACATGGACAATCCTAAAAAACGCCGCTTCCCCATGAAGCCTGCTCCCCGGCAATGCTCTGTGATAGAGCTTTCGACAACTCCGGCTTGGTAAGCGTGCACCCGGCACGGTGTCGTTGCAAACCCGCAGCGACACAGAGCCCAACCAGCTCCATCCGACTCTGCTTCCCCAACTCGCCGCGGAGCCAGGCTTCGCCCTGCTCGGCATAACCCGTGCGCAGCTCGAGCAGCCTTTGCTGCGACGCCGCTTCATCGGCCTGACACCAAGAACTGCTTCACTGCAGAGCACTAAACATCCCACCCGACGACGACGCTGACAGCTCACTGCAACCGAAGCTGACATGGACAATCCTAAAAAACGCCGCTTCCCCATGAAGCCTGCTCCCCGGCAATGCTCTGTGATAGAGCTTTCGACAACTCCGGCTTGGTAAGCGTGCACCCGGCACGGTGTCGTTGCAAACCCGCAGCGACACAGAGCCCAACCAGCTCATCCTTGCCGTGCTTCCCCAACTCGCCGCAGAGCCAGGCTTCGCCCTGCTCGGCATAACCCGTGCGCAGCTCGAGCAGCCTTTGCTGCGACGCCGCTTCATCGGCCTGACACCAAGAACTGCTTCACTGCAGAGCACTAAACATCCCACCGACGACGACGCTGACAGCTCACTGCAACCGAGCTGACATGGACAATCCTCAAGAACGCCGCTTCCCCATGAAGCCTGCTCCCCGGCAATGCTCTGTGATAGAGCTTTCGACACTCCGGCTTGGTAAGCGTGCACCCGGCACGGTGTCGTTGCAAACCCGCAGCGACACAGAGCCCAACCAGCTCATCCTTGCCGTGCTTCCCCAACTCGCCGCGGAGCCAGGCTTCGCCCTGCTCGGCATAACCCGTGCGCAGCTCGAGCAGCCTTTGCTGCGACGCCGCTTCATCGGCCTGACACCAAGAACTGCTTCACTGCAGAGCACTAAACATCCCACCCGACGACGACGCTGACAGCTCACTGCAACCGAAGCTGACATGGACAATCCTAAAAAACGCCGCTTCCCCATGAAGCCTGCTCCCCGGCAATGCTCTGTGATAGAGCTTTCGACAACTCCGGCTTGGTAAGCGTGCACCCGGCACGGTGTCGTTGCAAACCCGCAGCGACACAGAGCCCAACCAGCTCATCCTTGCCGTGCTTCCCCAACTCGCCGCGGAGCCAGGCTTCGCCCTGCTCGGCATAACCCGTGCGCAGCTCGAGCAGCCTTTGCTGCGACGCCGCTTCATCGGCCTGACACCAAGAACTGCTTCACTGCAGAGCACTAAACATCCCACCCGACGACGACGCTGACAGCTCACTGCAACCGAAGCTGACATGGACAATCCTAAAAAACGCCGCTTCCCCATGAAGCCTGCTCCCCGGCAATGCTCTGTGATAGAGCTTTCGACAACTCCGGCTTGGTAAGCGTGCACCCGGCACGGTGTCGTTGCAAACCCGCAGCGACACAGAGCCCAACCAGCTCCGCCCGACTCTGCTTCCCCAACTCGCCGCGGAGCCAGGCTTCGCCCTGCTCGGCATAACCCGTGCGCAGCTCGAGCAGCCTTTGCTGCGACGCCGCTTCATCGGCCTGACACCAAGAACTGCTTCACTGCAGAGCACTAAACATCCCACCCGACGACGACGCTGACAGCTCACTGCAACCGAAGCTGACATGGACAATCCTAAAAAACGCCGCTTCCCCATGAAGCCTGCTCCCCGGCAATGCTCTGTGATAGAGCTTTCGACAACTCCGGCTTGGTAAGCGTGCACCCGGCACGGTGTCGTTGCAAACCCGCAGCGACACAGAGCCCAACCAGCTCCGCCCGACTCTGCTTCCCCAACTCGCCGCGGAGCCAGGCTTCGCCCTGCTCGGCATAACCCGCGCGCAGCTCCTGCAGCTTTCGCTGCGACGCAGGTTCCTCGGCCTGACAGCAAGAACTACTTCACTTCAAAGCACAATACATCCCACCTGACAACGACACTGACGCCTCACTGCAACCGAAGCTGACATGGACAATCCTCAAGAACGCCGCTTCCCCATCAAGCCTGCTCCCCGGCAATGCTCTCTGATAGAGCTTCCAACAGCTCCGCTCTGGTAAGCGTGTGCCCGGCAGACGTCTGTTGCACACCCGCAGCGACACAGAGCCCACGCAGGTCCTGCCGGTTTTGCTTGTCCAGCTCGGTGCGGAGCCAGTCTTCGCCCTGCTGGGCATAACCGGCGCGGAACTTCTGCAACCGCGAATCCATGGGATGGAAGAAGGCGTCCACGCCGGCCCTTTCGCAAGACAGCGTCGAGGCAAGCAAAACACTGTCCCCAGTATGTTCAAATGCAAAAGTGTCTGCACCGACCCTTTCGCAAGACAGCGTCGAGGCGGGCAAACAACTGTCCTAAGTATGGTCAGCTGAGAAGATGAGAATAAGCTGAGAATAATCTCCACACCGGCCCTTTCGCAAGACAGCGTCAAGGCAGGCAAGGAAGCGTAGATGCTGCAATGTGTGCAAAATACTGCAACGCGTTTTCCCTTTCTTCCCTTTCTTCTGCCTTTCGAGCCAAACGAGGCAGGCAAACGTGCAAGGAGAAAGCCTTTACAGAGCAGCAAGAAACTCCGAGCCTGCAGAAGTCATCGGCCAGGCAGCCTGGGAGTCGAACGTGTGCAAGGAGAAAGCCTCTACAAAGCAGGAGGAAGCTCCGAGCCTGCAGGTCATCGACCAGGCAGCCTGCGAGTCAAACGTGTGAAAGGAGAAAGCCTCTACAAAGCAGGAAGAAGCTCCGAGCCTGCAGGTCATCGACCAGGCAGCCTGCGAGTCAAACGTGTGCAAGGAGAAAGCCTCTACAAAGCAGGAAGAAGATCCGAGCCTGCAGGTCATCGGCCAGGCAGCGGCGCGTTGCGCCGTCGCAAGACAGCGTACGCGCCGTACAGGCGCATGAATATATGTCTATCTATCTATCTATCTATATATCTATTATCTATCTATCTATCTATCCATTTATGGATAGATAGAAAGATAGATATATATATATATGTGCGTATATTATCGATATATGCATCTGCCAATCCCTCTGAAGGGTTGCCAATTGCACCTCGCAGAGATGCAAGTTCCTGCAATCGACCACGCCACTCCCTGTGGAGAGTTGCACGGCGGAAAGCATACAAGTAGTAGTTTGCACACACGTTTCAACCCTGGACCACGCCAATCCATGCAGAGGGCTACACGCAGCGCCCAAAGACCATGCAACAGTACCTGCACACCTTCCGATTAGAACATTCGAGGAAGCTAATCCCTCTCAATGAAGGATTGCGCGGGGCACCGCAAACTGTGTAACTTTACCTTGCGTTCGACCACTCGACCACGCCAATCCCTGTGAGGGGTTGCAAAATTCATTTCAATGCTCATCAAAAATTGCAACTTTACCTCGCGTTCGAAAACTCCACCACGCCAATCCCTGTGAAGGGTTGCAAAATTCATCTCAATGCTCATCAAAAATTGCAACTTTACCTCGCGTTCAACCACTCGACCACGCCAATCCCTGTGAGGGGTTGCAAAATTCATCTCAATGCTCATCAAAAATTGCAACTTTACCTCGCGTTCGAACACTCCACCACGCCAATCCTTGTGAACGGTTGCAAAATTCATTTCAATGCAAATCAAAAAATGCAACTTTACCTCGCGTTCGAACACCCGACCACGCCAATCCTTGTGAAGGGTTGCAAAATTCATTTCAATGCAAATCAAAAAATGCAACTTTACCTCGCGTTCGAACACCCGACCACGCCAATCCCTGTGAAGGGTTGCAAAATGCAAATCACTGTGAAGGGTTGCAAAAAAAATTGAACTGCACCCAAACCCTGTGAAGGGTTGCGCGGCGCCCGCAAGAAGTGTAACTTTACCTCGCGTTTGAACGCCCGAGGAGGCGAATCCCTGTGAAGGGTTGCGCGGCGCCCGCAAGAAGTGTAACTTTACCTAGCGTTTGAACGCCCGAGGCAGCGAATCCCTGGGAAGGGTTGCGCGGTGCGCCTAAAATGTGTCACTTTACCTAGCGTTTGAACGCCCGAGAGTTCCAATCCCTGTGAAGGGTTGCGCCGGGCGCCTAAAATGTGTAACTTTACCTCGCGTTTGAACGCCCGAGGCAGCGAATCCCTGGGAAGGGTTGCGCCGGGCGCCTAAAATGTGTCACTTTACCTAGCGTTTGAACGCCCGAGGCAGCGAATCCCTGGGAAGGGTTGCGCGGTGCGCCTAAAATGTGTAACTTTACCTCGCGTTTGAACGCCCGAGGAGGCGAATCCCTGTGAAGGCTTGCGCCGGGCGCCTAAAATGTGTAACTTTACCTCGCGTTTGAACGCCCGAGGCAGCGAATCCCTGTGAAGGGTTGCGCCGGGCGCCTAAAATGTGTAACTTTACCTAGCGTTTGAACGCCCGAGGCAGCGAATCCCTGGGAAGGGTTGCGCCGGCCGCCTAAAATGTGTCACTTTACCTGGCGTTTGAACGCCCGAGGCAGCGAATCCATGGGAAGGGTTCACCCGCGCGCTTAAAATGTGTAACTTTACCTCGCGTTTGAACGCCCGAGGCAGCGAATCCCTGGGAAGGGTTGCATTCCCGATGGACCCCGACGGTGCCACCCCCGCCTTTAAAAGAAATATTAAGATACCGAGATGTAGAGAGTAAGTCATAAGTCATAGTAAGTCATAGATGCATAGAGAGTCAGTCATAAGTAAGTAAGTATAGTAAGTATAAGTAAGCAAGTCAAGTAAGTAAGTAAGTATAGTAAGTATAAGTAAGCAAGTCAAGTAAGTAAGTAAGTATAGAGATAGCATAACATAGAGTCCAGTGTCAAGTGTCAAGTGTCAAGTAAGTTAGTAAGTAGATTGAAGTAAGTAAGTAAGTAAGTAAGTAAGTCGTAAGCATAACATAGAGTCAAGTATCAAGTGTAGAGTCAAGTATCATAGAGTCAAGTGTCAAGTGTAGAGAGTCAGTCATTAGAGTCAAGTGTCAAGTGTAGAGAGTCAGTCATAAGGGTCAAGTAAGTAAGTAAGTATCAAGTGTAGAGTCAAGTATCAAGTGTAGAGTGTAGAGTAAAGTATGGAATCAAGTGAGTTGATTCTATGTCTGTCATCTATGTACTCAGCTGCGGCGTTCCACACGGAAGAACCCTTCGCGATGCTTTCGGGAAAACCCAAAATACCTTAAAACTCTAAAACACCATAAACCCAAAACGCCTTAAAACTCGAACAAGACCATAAACCCCAAAAGCCTTAAAACTCTAAACCACGAGGAAGAGTACACACGAATACAAAGACCCTACTTGGAGGTTCATGGGCAGTTCTAAGCAGGGTTATAAGTAAGGTAACTATACTTATAACCCATATTAAGGGACTCATAACCCGACTTACAACTACCCATGAACCTCCAAGTAGAACCCAGAGGCTCCATGTACCTTTATAGTAGATACTTAAGCCTTAAAGGGGTCCCTATATAGGTACTTTAAAGCCTAAGTATATACTATAAGGGTACATGGAGCCTTAGGGAATACAAAATAAGTGCCCGGGGCTGTTTTGTCGCTAAGGGTTGTTCATTGCAATTCGAACTCGTGGACCCTCTGGAATTAAAGTGGACCGAGCTTGCTTTGGCCACTCCTGGAATATATGAGTAGAAATGTCAAAGCACGAAACCCGAAATCCCTCGCAATAGCCGATAAGGATCCTTAGTATTTGATGTTGCGTCCTGTGTGGCTGGCACGAGGCAGGATACTGCGTTCAGGGTGTTGGTTTCTGTCCACCCTCCACAACCTACGAACAACCTACCTACTGGGCAAGGCAGAAGAATCTGCATGCGTTTCGTTGCAGAAACCCTCCTAAATCCCCAGCCCTAACCTCAAATCGTGGGATTCGGGCGTCGGGTGTGTAAAGCCTCTTCGCTCAACCGGCCATGTGCGAAGCAAGCGGCAGGGCGCACTGCAAAGGATACGAATCCACCAGGCGGACTCTGCACCACCGAAGACCTGCAACGAAGCTCAAGGGTTTACTATAGGGGCCTCAATAGTTAGAATAGGGTTTTGGGGCCCATGATACTATAGTTCTGATAAGGAGCCCCCAAAATGGTATAGGTAATTATTGAGGCCCCTATTTGCCTTGCTACTCCGTGAAGAACGGGCCCCTCCCCTCGCTCCAAAAGCAAAAAGGGGTACGTTTCCAACCAAGGGTGGGGTCAGGCAGGCGTGATACTAGTTTAATATTGAGACTCACCATTGGTGAATAAGGGTTGAATATGGGGCCCGTCATTAGGTGAGCAGAGTCTTTTCTTGCATCGCTTTCGCTGCCAAAGTCGGATTTCTCCGCAACATTGGATCCCATCTGAAATCGAAGGCTGCCTCCTTATGCCGATATCGCAGAGCGGCAGCATTTTACATGCAATTTCTACTTGGGCTGCTACAGTAAGGCTTGTCAACCTGTCAGCGTAATGAATCACATGTCTGCGAAACAGGACTGAAGACCCTGAAGCCCAAAAAGCTTATCCTTTCTGCTCCACTTTGCTCTGAAATTCTGATGGCTGCCTTACCTTTTGCCTCTAACCCACAACAGGCCTAAGGGAAAGCCCTCAAACAGAAAGCCCCGGTGGCTCTGGAGTAGTACGCAGTATGAAAAGCAGCCTGGGTTAACTTGCTTGGTACCTGTAAGCTTCACATACACATATACCCCTGCATCGCTTTGTATATATATATATACTTACATACATACATACATATATACATATATATACATATATATATATATACACATATGTGTATATGTATACATGTGCATATATACATATATGCATATGTATGTATATGTACACAGGTATCTATATAGACACATGTATGTATATAATAACCTATGGTGTGTGTATATGTATATACACACAAAAAATATGGGTTATATATACACATGTCTACACTGTTGTCCAAGTTTGTATGGTTGTATCTTTATATGCATGTATTCATAAGCACGCATGTACGAAAGCTACACATGTGCGCGTGTGTATAAATGAGCATGCTCGCACATGTGCACGGATAGGTATACGGACATACCACGTTAACATGTACAAGCGTGACCCTACGGCAGCTTGCATATCAAACCACCAAGACATGCCAAGGAACAAATCATTCCATGCCTACAGTCTTCTATGCTTGCATGTACATGCTCGGGCGAAAGGTTTGTCAGAACTTCCGGCTGCGATGGCACTCATAGTCTTCCAGCTCGAAATGCTGTACATTTCTGCGAGGGCAGCACATTGAGCCTTCGGAGTGATCAGGACAATCTGGTGACGGTGCCATCCTCCGTGTACTTGGGGGACAGCCCTTCACAGCCCCAAGGGTCCACCATGCAGGCTTGTAAACGCAATGCTCGCGTTCACACTTGCCCCTTACTGGATAAAGCCCGCCCACTAGGCTTTGGTAGGGCGCCTGGCCCGCGGATACCCACTAGTACCGATATAATACAGCAGTACAGAGCTGGACCCATGGAAACCTCGGCTCTCGACTAAACATCTTCATGGGCTGTAATTCAGCTACCATAGGGGCCTAAATATTACCAATACTATCTTAGGGGTTCCCTATTGTAGTGGTAATACAATGGGGCCACAAAACCCTATTCTAATTATTGAGGCCCCTATGCTATACGAAGGCCCAGCACTTCGCAGACTTGTCCCGAAGCAAATGAATACAGACCACGGCGCTGCTGAAAGCCCTAACCCCCAAAGTCTGAACCCTATTAGGATGCAGGGTACTTTGGATCTTTACCGAAGTTCTAAGCCCGTAGGATTTCACCGCCAGCGCGCACCTAGGAATGTGAAGGTGCATACTCTACACAGGCGGTCCAGATGGGAGGCTGCCCCGTGTACTTGAAACTTAAAACATATCGGCGTGGGACTTCGCGGGTTTAGAGTTGAGGCAAAACGCCACAACTAGCTCAGGGAATGTAGCGCTTCTTTGTTTGTCTATGGAGCTGTGGATCTGGCTTGCAACGGGTCTACTACTTTCTTATGCTCGGGCTTCGAGGCAAACGTCAACAGCAAGTCGATATTGAATGTATTGATATACTGGTAGAGAATGATGCATCTGGTGTCAACAGGATGATGCAGGGTTGAAACAGTTCCGGTTCTCCCACTGGCCACCAAGTGACAGCCGCACACAAGCGATTAATTCTGAATAGTGACATGCCGATGCCAATACTACAAAAAGCTTCAAAGGTGAGAGCGCAAACAAAACCATTACCTATGCTTTCATGCGGCTTCAAGTTTATGCTCTTACCAGGACCCTCCCTGTATTACAACATGGCCCCGGGCAGTATGTACATATGGAATTTGACAGAGGGTCGCATGCAGGGTAGATGGAGGGTCTAGATATGTGGTCTTGTCTGTGTTGAGCCTAGGCTGGAGTAAGGAAAATTTCACGCGCAGCCCCCCTGGACCTGCACAGTGCCAGTCTGCAAAGCGGGAAAGATCTTTGCGCCAGATGCACGTCCTTCTCATGTCAGGCATCGGACTATTGATTTTGCGATTTGAGGAGTGGAATAATTCACCTAAACCCTAAAAACCCGAAAACCCTAAACCCTAAAAACCCCAAACCCTATTCAGGCCAGTCTGGGACGTTCAAAAGACGGCATCGCGGTGCCAGGTCCATTGAACAGCCACTGCCCTGCCAGAGAAGCTTGCGCAATAAGGCTTGGATTGTTCCGCTTTTCCCTGAGTCTCCAAATCACCGATTCATGGGAAATCTAGACCCAAAGAAGCAGTAATGGTAAATGATTAACTAAGTAGTTCTGAGATTAATCATCGGTTGGAGCCTTAGGGCTGATCATATAGTTGCCAGAGTCTGTCCGTGGGCAGGCTCTGGAAACAAAATCTGCACTCGCCAAGGTCTGCGGGAAGGAGCAAGCAAAGCTGATGTACTCTGCGTTTGACCAGTGATTTCTGAACCTCGCTTCTTCTTGTTTTTGCGTTCTTCGCAGAGACAAGCGGGGATGTAACCCCTGATCGAGGCATCTCAAACTGCAGTGTCAGCTCGTCTCGATTACCTGGATTTCCAGAAACTGCCCCAGCTATTCTGTTTGGTGGAAGGAAGCTGATCATGCTGACTGAGTCTGTTCTGAAGCTCGCTCATGATCTTCAGGGTGCATCAGCGAGGCTCCCGAGCATATCAACTCTGCGAGGAGGGCCTTCTGCAACTGCGAATGAACCGCGGCTTGCTGAGAAGGATCTCCGTGCTCACGTACCGCATGGTCTTATCCTGAATCCTTCGAGTCGCGCTGCTCACGAATCCGAAGTGAGCAGCTTCATCTTTGGCGAGGAACGCGCAGCAAGGGCTGCTCTCCCCTACTTTTCTGGAACTACCAACTTTTCATGCTACACGGCCAGGCCATTTCAGTAGTTGAGCTTGGGGCACACTGAAGTAGAACCATGAGTTCACACATGATTCTAACCGGGAGAACAGTCCATCGCGCAAGTGGCAGCGGCCACAAGCAATGATCTTCACTCGAATTTTTTTTAACTGGCTCCAACTAAAGTAGGCGTCGTTGCCCCCCTTACATGTGAGTCATCGTGGTTCTGTGGCGATGCCACTGCTGAATCTTGTGAGGAAGGATGATGGGAAATTTGCTGAGGCTTGGTGATGATTGGAAGCCTGTGTCAATGTTTGGAGCGCGGAAGTGAGCCATTGATGCTTCAACTTTCTAGTTCTCCTTTCTGACACTTGGACAGGTGGAGATTTGTCAGAAGTCCCAACAGAGTAGTAGTAGTGGTGGTAGTTGTAGTAGCAGCAGGAGTAGTAGTAGTAGTAGTAGTAGTAGTAGTAGTAGTAGTAGTAGTAGTAGTAGTAGTAGTAGTAGTAGTAGTAGTAGTAGTAGTAGTAGGCATGGCAGTAGTACTTCCAGTGAAACAGATTTGTCCAAAAGGTCGCTGTCAAACAAAATTGACTGAGCTTGTTGCAGCAGCTGTAGCTATGCTGAAAAATCCTCAACCCCAGACTATACACGCGATGAAGATCACGGAAGCTGGCGAAGGGTTGCCAATCTTGCAACTAATGTAGGGGACTCTGGGGGTTCCTTCCTATAATTTTTGTAATATAATATACCCCCAAACCCTATTCTATTTTATTGAGGCCCCTACGGCAAAGAGTTGCAGCATCCTGCAGATGTCATCTTTTGCTTCCCGAAGGACGGTTCAGCATCGAAGATCCTAATCTACCCCGGTTATAACTTGTTACAACGGCGGGGAGGTCTTGTTTTTTTGACACTCACACTCGGACAGGACTTAGGGTTTAGGTCTTCTTGAATTGCCTCACATTCCCAAGGGAGACAGTTTAACAAAGCTCAACAAGCCCCGTAGCTTCGCACTTGAGACCCTCCACGTCTGACTGCCCTGAGCATCTGAACCCTTGCTGAAGAACCGGAGGCGTTTGCCAAGCTACATGCTTCGTCCCCGTCCCGGGTGCATTTCCTGTTGCATAGAACCTAGGAAGAAGCCTCGTCTGCGCTGGCCAGCGCATCCAGCAAATCACAAGGAGCTGAGTAGTCTAAGGTCTTGGGAGTTTGGGTCTGGAGTGGAGGCTCGGCGGCTTCTACAGTTGCTATGCACGACGAGGCCTGGACACGGGCACTCTCTTGGGGTTCAGGTCATGCTGGGTCTCGGTAGATGCCGCCGCCTTCACTGCCGCGCTGTGGCTCACTGCAAGCTTCGGTTTAGCCAAGGTTTGGATGCTGCTGTCCTGTGTTACCTGGACCCTACACCCTAAACTTCCATAGACAGTATTTCCGAAATCCTAAGCCCCAAACATCCATAAACCCCAAACCCTAGCTGCATATTTGAGCTGGGGGCCGTCTTGCCACAAGAACCTGACGGACCCACCTCAGAAGAACAGAGGTTTACCTAGTTGTCGAGTATCCTGGGGGAGATGGCCTTTCAAATGATATAGGCGTTATAAAGTACACCAAAATGGTTAAAGTTCAAGCCTGCCCACTCTACTAATAAAGCTGGTGCGATATGAGAAAGCCTTAAACAGGAAGCCAACTACATTTAAGGCACTCTGGAAGTGATGCTAGCGTACAGCACCTTAGACCACAGCAGATTGTAGCAGCATCCTAGACCTTCGAATCCAAAACAAAGGAAGCGAATTCAAACATCTCAGCCCGAGTGGAGTATAGGGTCATACCAATTAGAATCGGGTTTGGGGCACCATTATACTAACAAAATATGATAAAGAACCACCAAAATAGTATAGGTAATTATCAAGGGCCCTATGTTATCAACCCTCCCGTCTGACCTTAGCCTCTCCCGACAAAAAGCTGCTTTTTTGCGGGGTCCTCCGAAACTTCATAATAGGCCGACAGGAAGACCAAACGAGGCCCTGCCACAAAGATCAACAATGTAAGTTATGGTTCATGAGGAAACCTTGCAGTGAGCCAGACGAATTTCAGGAGCCGTGGTGGCCTCATTGCCCGGGAATGCACGTCAACTTAGCCTCTCATCCCAAAAGGCTCATAGAGTAAACAAATGTTGTGTGTGTTGCTTTCAGTGGGTAAGGTAGGACTTCGTTCGCTGCATGTAATCGTTCCTTCGCAGTCGTGAGCTCTCGGAAGGTGTTGCTTTTTCTGTTCGGCTGCTAGCCGTGCTGAGCACCGGCAGAAGAAGCTCTGCAACATCAACACCGCCGCTGGCAAGCCACGCGTTCGGCCTGCAGGGGTGTCTGCCCTAAGACCCGTAGACTCGCATTGAAGTTACTTGCAGGTCTTCACCAGCACTACTTCGTCCGACTGAAGCTGCTCAAAACGAACGTAGTCAGTATCATGGTTGCCTCATTATTACAGGTCCCATCATGCTACTTTGATTAATGACCCTACCTGCTTGTCCAGCAACCCAAGACAATTCCTTTTTGCCCTTGGGCTTTTAGATATATATATATATGTGTGTGTATACATATATATATATATATATATATACATATATATATATATATATATAGGGAATATAGTACCCCAAGAAGATTACAGGTTGCCTACTCTACTAATTACTAGCCACACTAAGCCTAACAAACAGCG
Organism: Symbiodinium sp. CCMP2592; assembly: GCA_905221615.1. Taxonomy (NCBI): domain Eukaryota; class Dinophyceae; order Suessiales; family Symbiodiniaceae; genus Symbiodinium; species Symbiodinium sp. CCMP2592. Next base: position 992,570 of record CAJNDT010000835.1, on the reverse strand, counting down.
CTGAATCTCGGTAGGATGTTGGGGGGATGGATCCCCATAGTAGTCTCTATATGACATCGCCAATAGTAGCCCCCGTGGCGCGTTCCCACATGCTCTACTGAGGACCAGACAGTCAGTCAGAGTCATCTCCATGCAGCAACAAAGCCCGGTTCGTCAGCACCACAGTCTCAGCACCTGGGCTTCGGCTCCGAAATCCTTTTGCCACGAAGACTTAGGGTTGAGGGTTTAGTACACTGAACCCCCAAACATAGTGACATAAATGGACCTTGCCATTTGCAACGCGGCCGAGCCCGGCGCTCCACTGTGCCGATTCCAGAGCACCCGTGACGAAACCGATCACCTCAGCTGCTGTCTTCCGAGCTATCGGCGCTCACACTCGGACAATGCAGACGGATTCTAAGCCGGATCTCGAGAGGTGGAGTGAAGCATCCTTTGATATTCTTTGTGTTGACAATGGTGCAATCACTTCGGAGCTTTCGGCGCTCACACTCGGACAATCGAGGCGAGGCATGTGGTTTGCAGTCTGCTGAGTACTTCGGAGCTTTAGGGGTTCAGGGCTGGTCTCCGAAGTGTTAGGGTTGGCATATCTGCATGCTCCCTTCTGTGGGCTGCCGGACTCTTTAGGATACTTCATGAGGATATCCAGATAGGCCCTCAACTCTCCTTACCCCTTTAGAGGAACCCTTGTAAAGCCCCAAACCCCTAAACACAGGGATACCTTATAGATAAGACCCCCTAATGGATCTCTTTAAAGGAACCCTTATGGTAACCTCTTTCGACCCCTTTAAGGGAGCTTAAACCCTGTGTCGATTTCAACAGTCCCTGAAATTGTTTATAGCTGGGGCTCCATCTTAAGCAATGTGGCTTTTCGAACATTCTCCTAAACCGATACCTGGTAAACCCCAAGGCAGTGCCATTGAGGGCGACAGGCTGCCATGTTGCTTGGATCATCTTCCGTTGGTTTTCCGGGTTGGGGATGTGGAGCTACGCACCAAACTTCCAACCCCGAGCCCCACAACCTTGCTCGGCTTCTGTTATGCAACAAGCCACTTCTTGATATAATGCAGTGGCATTGATAATGAGGATAGGTCTTTGGTGCCATTATGTACTATCATTTTAGTAAGGAACCACCAAGACAGTATAGGCAAATATTAAGACCCGCATATTAGGTTTGGGATTCGACGGCATGGGGCTTCAGGGCTTGAGGGTTTAGGGCAGCGAGCGCAGGGTTTCGGGTATTGGGGACGTCAACTTACAGAAGCAGCGAGCGCATTCGAACTGCTACAGCTTTCCTCAACTAACCTGGAGTCCCAGATTAGTCTACTTGGAGGTTCATGGGTAGTTATAACAAGGGTTATAAGTAGGGTAACTATACTTATAACCCATCTTAGGGGACTTATGTAAGCCCACTTATAATTACCCATGAACCTCCAAGTAGAGGCTGCAATGGCGCCTCAACCCTAAACCCCAAGCACAAGTTCAGGTTTCCAGCCTTACCGTTAAACGTCCTGGAGTCGAGATCCCGTCCTCTTCTGTAGAGGCACGGCGCCACAGGTGGTGGAGACTGCATTTGCACCGACCCCCCACCTTAGTCGGAGAAGTCCTTGATGTTGGAAGTACAGGTTTGGGGCTACCTATGCTATACTAAACTACGCTATACAATGCTCTCCAACGTCATTCCAGTTTTGGTGCCTGCACCGGAGAGCTCAGGCGGGTCTTAGGACTAGTCCTGCTGACCCCGGCTTTCGTTCAGCACTCCCAACTAACCGAACTCGAGACTGTAGAAGTTGGGATGTGTGTGTACGCTGTACATGTAGATAGATATGTATACATATACACACACATAAGCGAGCATGGCGGCGGTAGTATGCCCACCCTGATTGTAGCTCTACGGGCAAGGTCCTCTCCGAGAAAGCCTGCGCCAATTTCGATAACCAAAAGACCGGAAAGGAAACTTTGGCTTAGATTCATGCAGGGCTGCACGCATTTGAGAACCCAACCCTGCATTAAGAACCAGCACAACTCCCACTGCTAAGACGAGAAACTCTAACCCCTCCATGCCCTAAACAAAGCATCACATGATCAAGTTTGAAAAGAGGCCTTCCTTGCTGACAACTCCAGTGATGCAACACGTAACGAAGGCGCTCTCTGTCGGTTCGAGACTCTCTAGGTGTCCAAGTCAACTGCATGTAAGAGCGCGCATTATTTATGGTATTTGGCTATAGATCAAACGAACGAAGAGGTTAGCGATGGTCCAGAACCGCTCACCTTAAACCCCTAAACCCCGGAACCGCCTGAAACCGGGCCCAAACCTCTAACGCCCCTGAAACTCTCATAGAAGGAATCCGAAGAGTACCCTCACCCTGTCAAGCAACCCAAGAGTACCCTCACCCTATCGAGCAACCCTTAAAGGAATCGTAAGCTTCGGCCACCCTTTGAAGGAACCCATAGCTTACCTTGGGTTAGCCTTAGTAGGGAATGGAGGAATGGCGTACAATTATAACTACTGTTTGCTACCATTCTTCCATTCCCTACTGACCAAAGGTAAGATCATTAATTACCCTTTTTTGAACCCAGACTCTACCGATCAGCTGGGAAGCACTGCAAGACCTAAACATGCAGCACAAAGGTGACCATCTCATTCATTGCCCTAAACCCTAGACCCCAAACCACGCTTTGAAGGAACCCTTAGAGCCTTAGGGCAACCTCCTTGGGCTAAGATCATTACCCTAAATCTTAAATCCTAAACCACCCTTTGAGGGAACCCTTAAAGGCCCTTGGAGCCTTACCTTAGAGCCTTAGTAGAGCCTTAGAGCAACCTCCATTCATAACCCCAATCAGGATCCCTTTTAGGGTACTTATAAGTCTACTTTCTACCCACTTACTAAGTCCCCGACCCTCCAAGTAGGGCAACCTAGATCATTACCCTTTTTGCAGCAGGCCTCGTTGTCCAGCAGATCATTACCCTAAATCCTTAGCCCTAACTCAACCACCCTCCATTCCCTACAAACCCTTTTTGATGATCTTACCTTTGGTAAAAAAGATCATTACCCCAAGTCCTAAGCTCCTAAACCACCCTTTGAAGGAACCCTTAAAGGCCCTTAGCGCAACCTCCATTCGAGTACCCTAAAAGGGACCCCAATTGGGGTTATGGTACTTATAAGTCCCTAAAATAACCAATTACTAAGTCCCCCGACCCTCCAAGTAGTAGAGCCTTAGCGCAACCTCCATTCGCACCCTTTTTGCGTCCCAGCTTCGGGCTCGAAATGTCGTAGGCCAGGACAGCACCCAAGCCAGCCATGAGCCTCGAAATCTAGAGACACATCCGGGGTCCCTTTTTGGGCCCTTGTTATTATCATGATGATTATTATTATGATTATGATTATTAGTATTATGATTATGATTATGATCATGATTATTATGATCATTATTATTATGACTAATATTGATATGATTATGATTATTATGATTTTTAACGGACATCTTTTTGGGTCCTTATTATAGTTCGGCACCCTAATATTTAGGGTACCCAAGAATGGACCCTAATTTTGACAATCTAGGGACATCCATCTGGGAGTTTCCAAAAATCGGGGACCCGAATATAGGACCCTAAATAGTGGGATCCTCATTATAAGTACCCAAAATAAGGTACCCCTAATGTTCCGAAACCCTTTTTGGGTCCTTATTATAGTACGGCACCTAATATTTAGAGTACCCAAAAAGGGATCCTAATTTTGACAACCACCCATGCATGCATGTGCACGGCGGTACATGCCTCGATGCACGCATCCATAAAGACACATAGAGATACATACATTCATGCATATGCATGAATACAGCACAGTACCCGACATCGCACTGCGTGATGTTACGTTGCACGTATCCATACTTGCAGTTCATTCATCAGGTTAGAGTTGTTGCAAGTCGTTTCAATATGTTTCGATGCATTCCACATCAATTTCAGCTTAGCTTATTGCATTTCAGTTCAGTTTACCTCATTTCATGTCATTTGTAACCATCTCAATTTGTTTGAGTTTATTTCCGTCAATTGCAGCTCACTTCATATCAATCGTTTTTTTGGTCATCTCTTGGATTTCTGGGGGTAGGGGGGCATGTGCAGGGGGGGTTAGGCCTATCCGCATCTCATCCCCAAACTGACCGCATCATACAGGGGCCTTAATAATTAGAATAGGGTTTTGGGGCCCATTATATTATGTTAATGATAAGGAACCACCCAAATAGTAGGTATCTATTCAGGCTTATTAAGGCTCCTATAGTAGGCAAAGCATGAAGGCTCACTAGTTCATGACGTAGGCCTTAAGCTCGGGATTGATGCCTGCCGAATCCTACTCGGAGCTCGAAGATGGTAGCAGTAAGAGAAAAGAAAAAAGTAGAAGTAGTCAGTAGGCATTCAAGGCATCGACCCCACAGTAGTGTAGCTATTGCGTCTGCTCGAATCTGCCTAGGTACTGTTTTCTTTCTGAGTGGCCATCTTCACATGAAGGCAATAATTTTTGACAGCAGCAGCAAAACATAACATGGTGAGCGCATTCATGAAAATGATGTTGTGGTTGAAAGTGAGGCAAGTGCTAAAAATGCAGTACGTAAGAAAAACATGAATTTCAGCAAAGCGGGTGACAGCAGGCAAAAAACACAGGACAGCACACCTGCCATAGTGCAAGGTGTGACGGGATTAAGACACTATATGACTATATGGGTGGTTATCAAAATTATGGTCCCTTTTTGTATCCTCAGTATATTACGGCACCTCTTATTTAGGGTACCCAAAAGGGGGACCGTAATTTGACAACCACCCATATAGCTGAACGGTTCACTGAACGGCTTACGCAGACACAGATCTGGCCTAAGTAATTAGAATAGGGTTTGGAGGTGTATATAATATACTGACCAATATACCACAACTATAATGAGGAGCCCCCACAATAGTATTGGTAGTTATTTAGGTCCCTTTAGGTCCCTATATTTTAAGCCTATGCTTAGCTCTTGGCTTCGACAGCTCCCAAGGCAATGCGCCAAGACACGCTGAAGGCCACAGGGGGCCGTTTGTGACTTCCGGGACTTTGTGTTTGCCTGGGCAACGGAGTTGGGGACTCTAAGTTGGGAATTCAAGGAAAACTCATGCTCCGCAAGCTCTGTAGGCCCTACCTTAACCCTGAAGAACCTACCTTTTTAAGGACTTACATAAGGAAATCATACTGGGGAACCCTAAAAAGGTAGGTTCTTCAGGGTTAAGGTAAGCCAGTAGCCTTAAAAGGCATTCACAGACTCCCCGAAATGTCTTTAAAGTGGGAAACAGTAGTTTCGCTTCTTCAGGGTAGACCGGTAGGCTCACGAGTGCTCAAGCTTTTCGCAGCCCCTTTCTCTCTCCTTGCTCTCACAGGCAACATGGCATCCTCCTCTCAGGTGTTGGAGTCAATGGCCTCGCAGCTCTCCGCAGTAGCTGCTGGCCTGGAAGCCCTGCGTGTTCAAGGAGCAGAGCAAAGCGCAGCCAACGATAAGAATGCCGAGGTGATCGCTTCGCTGCAGCAACGCATCTCACAGCACGATGCTTTGCTCACAGGAGATGGCCCTTCAGTGTTGTCAACGGCGGCACCCGTGGCTCGCCCTCAGGAATGGGAGGTGCAACTGCCACTTGGCACGGCATCCTCACAGCCAGTCACACGGGCAGAGTGTGCCGCCATGATCACTGAAGCCCTGCAGCAGAAAGTTGGGCCAGCCCTCCAGACGGCCTTCTCACAGGTCGGTGCCGAGCTTGTCAACCACGCGGTGAAGATCAATACTCTCGATCACGAGGTCCGGATGCTAAAGATCCGCACAGCCTGGACCGACAGTGGCGGAGGCTCTCAAGGAAAATGGCCTTGCCTTCTTGGAGTGGGACCTGACCACGACCACCATGGAGGGCAACGACGGCAAGAAATTCCTGGCCCCGATCTCCATCCTCACAGTCCCGACCTATGCCGCCAGAAAGAAGGTCATGGACGCATGCTCCAGGGCAGTGGTGAGATATTGGCATGAGATAAAGGAGGAAGAGAAGCCAGCCGCGGCAGCCCAGGAGGAAGCCGGCCAGACACAGAAGTCGGCAACACCCGGGTCGGCTAGCACAGATCCTCCCACAGCTCCCACCGCCACAGCCACCGCCGAAGACGATGAGAAGATGGGTGAGGACTCACAGACCTCACAGAAGGCCCCACCTAAAAAGTGGGAGATGAGGACGTGGAACTGGAACCTCCCGATCAAGATGGCGCCGGGCATCACCCAGTTCGAAAGAAGGTTGGGAGCTCCAATGCACGGCCTGATGAATGCCTACCAGAAGCTGTTTGCTCGCTTCAAGAAGGAGACCCTCACACCACGCTGGAAGACCCTTATCCTGGAGGATAAGGAAGGTGCATGGTTGGGTCGCATCCTTTACAGCCGCAAAGCTCACAGCCTCACAGGCACGACGGGCACGGTCGCCGATTGGGCCTGCGAAGTCCAGCTCCCGGCCGAGCACAAAGACCGCATCCTCACAGCCTGGAGGGATGTTTGGTATGATCAGCTCAAGCAGCAGATCTCGCAGACGGAAGTGGAAAAGGAAGCATACTCCACAGCGGCCCAAAGAACCTCACAGGAGTACTCCGCGGCAGCCCGGCTCAACAGGTTCTTGACCAAAGCAGTGCCGGCCTACACGGAGGGCGAGGAGCAGGGCATCGAGAACTGGGTGGCACGCTTCAAGTTTGAGTACCCATGGGAGCTCACCTTTGTTGGCCTCTCACAGGACCACCCAGACCGCCAGTTCTTTCAGGACCTGCGCCCCGTCGACGAGCTCATGGAGGAGATGGCGGCAGACAAGGCCATGGAGACGGAGGTTGCAGCCGGCGAATCTTTGGTGGCTTTTGCCTCACAGGGCCTCTCACAGGGCCAAAAGAGGCAGCACTCCTCAGGAACGGAAGGCACCTTCGACAGCATGGAGCCGAGTGGGGAGCCGGACACCACCAAGGAGCCCTACTACCCGTTCGACTCACAGGAAGAGTTGGACAGTGAAGTGGAGAATGAGAAGATCAGCCAGATCAACCAGGGCTACGATATCTCGAAGTACTCCACAGAGCAGTGGGTGGATTGGGTCAAGGGCAAGAAGTTGCGACACTTGGGTGCTGCAGCGGCCTCAGATGTCCTCACAGGCCGCCCTCGCCCAAGGCTTTCGGCTTGAAAAGTTGGCAGGCGCACAGGAGCCCGATCTTCCAGCACAGAGTGCTTTTTCAGTGGACCTCTCACAGAGAAAGACACTGCGACCGCATAGGAGGAAGAAAGGGAGCGAATTAGTTTGATGCATGCAAGCACGCCTCCCATAGGCGAGCCGGGTGCGCTGAGCCATCTCCATCCCTTTTCCTTTGTTTTCTCTCACAGTTCCGTAATAGGTTCGGATTTTTCGGGATCGAGGACTGTGCCTTTCGGCGACGAAGTGCAAGTTCAACTTTCACCCACCAACTCCCACACACCAACCAATCCACACAAGCCACAGCAACAGAAGACACGCTCACAGTACAGGCGATGGCTCCGCAGCAAGGATGCCAGACAACGCCGAGCACAGCAACGTATCAACAACAGAGCAGCACATCGGCGACATTACCGAAGCTGGCGTGCAGCACTCACACACACCAACACCACAGAGCTGATCCAGGGTAAGGGCTCCCTGACTCAGCCCCACCAAAAGCCTTTATACGACCTCACGAGCAGATCTCTCTCACACCGGCGGCTGCAGCTGGAAACAAACAGCAGCCACAGCAGCAGCCAGAACCGGCAACCGAAGACCCCCAGCAGCAACACAGCCCACAGCCAGCACAAGCATTACAGATGCCACAGATTCCGGCAATTTCTGCAGACCATCTTCAATCTGAAGAAGAAGCCCCCACAAAACAGCAGCACACCCAACCACCTTCGCACAGACCATAGCCCAGCCCCTCACAGCCGTAAACAGTGGCAAAGCAGACACGACACTCGCCACCGACAACACACCAGAGCTCACTGGTTCAAAACCCACATTGCACAGCCCAGCAAAAAGGGCAGAACAAAGCACGACCTCCAAACCACCCCCCAGCAGATTCTCCGAGGAGCCTTCTGGAACACCACAGGCCTTCTTGAAGCAGCCAAACTACACACGCTGATCGATATCATGCGAAAGCATCGTTTCAGCTGGCTGGTGCTCACAGAGACCCACATGAAGCAGCCCGATCAGTTTATGATCGACGGATACACCATCACCCACAGCGCCACGGAGGAATACGACACCAAAGGCAACCCCACGCAGACTTTCACAGGGGTTTCGCTGATCACGGCACCACAGCTCACACCCACCATCACCGGCCTCACTTGCATCGATGGCAGATTTCTCACCTTCACCATCGACACGGTGGAAGCACCACTCACCATTCTGGCAGTGTATGCCCCTCACAACCAAAGGGAGCAGCAGTGCAGAGACCAGTTCTGGCAAGCACTCAACGACAGGATCTCTTCTCACAGGGAAAGATTTCCGTTGCTGGTGGTTGGCGACTTCAACGCCCTAGCTCTGGATGAAATCGCGGCCCTTCCCCAGGCCACCGGCCCCCACTTCGTACCCGGCAAGACCGCCGAAGAAGACGAGCCGGCAGACGAAGAGGAAGGCGACACCAACCAACGCCAGTTCCACGACCTTCTGGCCTCACAGGACTACTGCCTCCCACAGACCTGGTTGGAGAAAGCACCACAGAACAGACACACCCACAAGAGACCCAACGGGGATCTGGTCCAACTGGACCACGCCATTATACACAAAGAATGGCGCAACATTATCCACAACATCCACTCCCTACCCGGCGCTGCCCTCAATAGCAACCACTATTTGGTCAAGGTAGAGCTGCAGCTCCGCACCAAGGAGACCAAGCGCACACCACCAAAGCCAAGGCACACCAGAACTCCAACCACAGAGCAAAAGCAACAGTACAACCAACACATCCAGCAGCTGCTCCCTACCCTCACAGACAACGACGCCTACTCACAGCCACCCACACAGCTCCCTTTACCAGCACAGCCACACCAACTTTGGTCTACCCTCAGCAAAGCAGCGACGGAAGCCATCACGGAGCACATCCCCACCACGGAATCCTTTCCCAAACACCCCTGGATCACACAAGCAACTTGGCAGCTGATACAGCAACGCTCTGCGGCGCGACTCTCACAGCACACAGACCTGGAGTCACAGCTTCACAAAGACATTCGGAAGCAAGCCCGCAGGGACAAGACACAATGGCTTAAAGAACGCCTGGCCGAAAGTGAGGCCACCCTTGACCCGCGCCAAAAATGGCGATGGATCAAGAGGATCCGTTCGGACTACAAGCCCAGGCCGGTCTCAATACGAGACTCACAGGGCAAGCCCACAAGCCTTTCACAGCAAGCCCAGACTTTTGCAGAATACCTGCGAGATTCACACTGGGCCCCACCACCCACGCCTTACACAGGCCCCACAGACCCCTTCCACCCACCAGCCACAGTGGACCTGGCACCCATAGCCATGGCAGAGCTTAACACGGCACTCAAGGAGCTTGCCCACAACAAAGCTCCTGGCCCCGACCAGCTCCCCGCCGAAGCATGGCAATGGCTGGACGAGCACAACAAAGAAGCGCTACTCAGAGTGCTCAACCAATCCCTCCTCACAGCCACCATCCCCGAAGACTGGCACAAAGCAATAGTGGTCGAAATCTACAAGGGCAAAGGACCACTCACAGACCCAGCCAGTTACAGACCCATTTCACTCCTCAACACCTCATACAAGCTTTTCGCCAAGATCATTCACACCAGACTGCAAGCAGCACTGGATGACAGGCTCAGAGAAACCCAATTCGGGTTTAGAGCAACACGCTCTACCTCACAGCCTATCCACATCATCCGCAGACTTATCGAAAGAGCAGAAGCCACTGGGCAATCCCTTTACACCATCCTTCTCGACTGGGAGAAGGCTTTCGATAAGATCCACCCAGACGCCCTCCTCACAGCGATGCAGCGCTACGGCGTCCCACAGCATTTCACAGCACTTATCAAGAACATCTAAATCTACACTTCCCCACAGCTCAGCGTCGCAGCAGCAGGCAAACACAGCACTGAAGAAGAGGCGAGCTCAGGCATTCGGCAAGGATGCCCTTTGTCCCCCTACCTCTTCCTAATTGTGCATGGCATGGTGATGCACGACGTGGACCAAGAGCTCACAGCCAACGGGGAATTCCTCCCCTGGCTCTACAGCCAAAACCAGCCCTTCTACGACCTAGCGTACGCCGACGACACAGCACTGATGGCGGGAACGGCGAATAGGGCGCAACAGCTCCTTCATACGCTGCAGCGAGTTGCCTCTCACAGCAACCTCCACCTCAACCTCAAAAAGTGCGTTTTATTACGCTCCCCCACCTCACAGAACACCATCACCTTCACAGACGGCACCCCACTCAACATGGAACAACACGCCAAATACCTTGGAGTCATGCTCAGCAGCAACGGCTCCTCACACAAGGACGTCACCACACGGCTCGCAAAAGCCCGGAAGCATTTCCACTCACTGCACCAATTTTGGCGCAATACTGATCTCACACTAAAGTGGAAACTCCGCATATACAATGCGGTCTTCATTCCCCTGGTGACCTATGGGCTAGAGTCTGCAGCGCTCACAGCCGGAGACTTTCACAGGCTAGAAGCCTTCCACTCACAATCACTTCGCAAAATTTTACACTTCAAAAGCACCTACTACACCGAGGTGCTCAACCCCACAGCTCGCACTTACACCAACCAAGAAGTGAGAGCTCTCACCTCACAGCCACCCCTCACACACCACATCCACAAAGCACAGCTGAAGCTTTTTGGGCACATTCTGAGATCCCATCCGAACAGTATAGAACGGAACTGCTGTTTTACTAGGTCTTTTCAGTACAGAGGGGGAACGGTAGGAGCAGGCCTTAGGCCAGGTAGGCGAAGGGTCCACTGGACAGAACAGTGCACCAAGCTACTTTGGCACTGGCTTTTAAAGTCCTCAAGACCTCCAGCCACTCACAGCCCTACCTTCCCGTACTCATATCTACAAGCTCACAGAACAGCTGTAGACCGCCACTTTTGGAGTACGCTAGTGAGGTTGCCAACGTGCAAGACACTCCTAGAAGCACACTCCTATGTAGTACTCTCACAGACCTGAGTTCCTGCGGAGTCGTTGCTGAGCGAGTTGCATAGGGCCGCCCAAAAAAAAGGGTAGACCGGTTGCATTAGGAAGGGCTTGGGCTGTCAGGATTATGTGTGGATTGCGCGATTTAGGAAGGGATCGGGATTAGTGACACAGGGTCGGCTGAGGTACTTAATGTTTTAAATAATGCCCCACCCAAACTATTCATCAGGCATCCCTACACCCAGAAAGAATTACAGGAACCTCTGCGACCGAAGCTCGGAAGCTCAGAAGTTCCTGCTTACACTTCTGCAGATCTTCAGCATTCGAGGTCAGGCTTTAGGACTTTAAGGGTTTCTAATCCACGCGAGTTGCGACGTCCACATCACGTCTAGGTTTTCGGAGTGAGGTTACATGGTATGTGGTGTTTGCCACATTCAAACGCCAGACACTTGAGCCCTGCAGGTATTTCGAGGAGGAATCACGTACGGTACTCTTGGGGCGGCCAAGCCATCCTCACTTACAAAGTTCAGAGAGTACATGTCTGGACGCATGCAGCAGTCCCAGATCTTGTGGCTACTATGGAAGGGTTCGTCTACTTAAATTAATTAAGAGCTACGAAACCCTGATCGGAATTAATACAAATGAATGCAAATAACATTCGCCAACAGTGCCTTCAGGCCTTGCTATACTCGTAGTAAACTACCCGGACATCCTGTTTTAATTGCGGAGGCCCCGATATCATAGAACCCGTATTGTAATCCTGTTATTTAGCAGCCCTTCAAAAACCATATACAACCCTTTGGGAACCCTTGCACAAACCCCATCAGGCCCCTCAATTCTCAAGTCCGAAACCCCAAACAGCCCCTGCAAATCCGTATGCAATCCCAAAAGGACACCTTTCAACAAACTCTGTAGAAACCTACTAATATCAACGCGTGTTGACCCTGTATATATAAGAAACCTAAGAGAGCCTAAACCCAAAACCCTAAATGAACAACCCTCTTTTTGCAACTGGGCTTGGGGGCAAGCCAGAACCTTGCATCAAACCCTAAACCCAAAACAAAAAAAAAACTCAACCCTGCACCCCAAACTTAAAGACCCAAAACCCCAAATTAAAAACCCTAAACCCTAAACTGAAAACAACAAACCCTCAACCCTGCACCCCAAACTTAAAAACCCGGAGGTGGCCTTTTAACTTACCTTTGGTGAGCAGGGAATGGAGGAGTGGGGTACCATTATAACCACTACTACTACTACTACTACTACTACTACTACTACTACTACTACTACTACTACTACTACTACTACTACTACTACTACTACTACTACTACTACACTACTGCTACTACTACTGCTACTACTACTACTACTACTACTACTACTACGCTTACTACTACTACTACTACTACTACTACTACTACTACTACTACTACTACTACTACTACTACTACTACTACTACTACTATACCTACTACCTACTACCTACTACCTACTACCTACTACCTACTACCTACTACCTACTACCTACTACCTACTACCACTACTACTACTACTACTACTACTACTACTACTACTACTACTACTACTACTACTACTACTACTACTACTACTACTACTACTACTACTACTACTACTACTACTACTACTACTACTACTACTACTACTACTACTACTACTACTACTACTACTACTACTACTACTACTACTACTACTACTACTACTACTACTACTACTACTACTACTACTACTACTACTACTACTACTACTACTACTACTACTACTACTACTACTACTACTACTACTACTACTTACTACTACTACTACTACTACTACTACTACTACTACTACTACTACTACTACTACTACTACTACTACTACTACTACTACTACTACTACAACTACTACTAGCTACTAGTGCTACTACTACTACTGCTACTACTACTGCTACTACTACTACTACTACTACTACTACTACTACCATTCTTCCATTGCCTACTAACCAACGGTAAGTTATAGGATGATTGAGGCCCCTATATTATAGTACCCTATAGATCCCTTATAGTAACCATTCCCTACTAACCAAGGGTAAGTTCAGAAAAAAACCTCCAGACTGAGGAGATCTGCGGTTCAGCATCTCAAGCAACACATCGTCCACAAGTACCTGAGTCTAAAGGGGTACCTAGGGGTTTAGGGTTTAGGGGATTTAGGGGGTTTAGGGGGTTTAGTAGGGGGTTTAGGGTTTAGGGGGCTCTACCAGGACCCCCAAGGCGCCCTTTTATGTGTCCGTTTGGCCCTTCATAGCGGGTGTTTGGGGGATGTGTTCAAGGTAGTTGGGGGGTCTAGGTATAAAGGGTTACGGGTTACTACAGTTTTAAGGTTTCGGGTAAAGAGCTACTATAAGTGTTGCTATCCGCGTCTTTTTGCATGGGAGTGCCGGGCTCATCTGCAGTAGTAATTAGAGGCAACTTGTGCGATCCTGTCTCCTCTCCGGGGGCTATTTTTGCATCCCGCCGGAATACAACCGAAATAACAATCTCAACTTTGCAGCCAGCCATCGCAATTAATAGCATTCTGAAAATATAGATGGACGACTGCTCCCACCTGCAAGCCTGATGCCATACGATGCTACTTGGAGGTTCATGGGTAGTCATAAGGTTAAAGTCCCCTAATATGGCTTATAAGCATAGTTGCCCTAACTACCCATGAACCTCCAAGTACTGAGGAAGGCTGCTGCACGGGTCCCCTAAGTCCTTCAGGATCGACTCCTTTAAACCCGAGTTCCAGTACTTGGATTAGGGTTTAGGGTTGGATGCGTTTAATTTAGGGGCTGCGCACCCTGGCCCAAGAAAGGTTAACCTTTTCAAGTATGATGGGATTACAAAGACCCCAAAGGTTGAAAGTTACCGACTCAGCCACTAAGTTCAGTGGTGATATGAGTGCTACATCGTATCTCTGTAGTATAGGCTTTTTTGGCTGTTCTACTATCCGTTACGGGTTCTATGCCGGTTACTATGAGGGTTACCGTAGGGGGCAGCTCGTTTTCAAGTTCCAACGGGCTCAGGGCTTGTAGGGGTTCAGATGCCACAGTAGTTATTTTACAGGCTCACAAGTATCGTAACCTCAATGAGGACCCCTTGTAGGGTGTCTAATCATAAGTGTGCTTATTACTGAAGTGAGGAGGTTGGCTTCGGTCGATGTACTAAAGTTACTAAACCCGCCCGAGACCGGAAGAGCCTCTGCAATCTTCCATGAACTGCAACCCCGAGCTAGACGAAACCAGGAAGGGGTTACGTCCGAAGACCCCCCCAAAACCTGGAACACTGGAAACTGTCAACTTTGAATGGCAGCTGACAAGTGCAGCCTGAGGTGCGAATTGTTGGAGATCCTTTGACATAGCTCTCAGTTGAAGCTCGCCTCAGTCTTGCGATTGCGTTTGCTGCACCTCGTGGACCTAGGAATGTTATGAGTCATATAAACTACGTACCACTCACCAACGCAGCACCAAGACCTGACTCTGTCACGAGTAACTCTGAAGAGCGTCGTTGACATGATAGCTTTGCCGAAGATGGCCGCACAAACGTGACTACTACTTGTAAGTGGTCCGTGATAGCTCCACTAGTAGTGTGCCCAGTATGCCTGCCAAAACTTGTCTGGAGCCGTCTTGCCGAGAAGGCTACTGCTGCAAAGCTTCCATGTTATGGCTCTCAAGGATTACGATGAAGCTCTTTGGTGAGTGGACTGATCACTCTTCCCTGCAAGCGCTAAACCGTCTACGTTACCCACGCCAGATTCACCAGGCAGGATGAACCAAAAGCTCGGACCCTCAAGCCCAATGCTCAAGAGCAGCCTACAACAGCCCGGAGAGACCAGAGACCAGTGTGCCAAGGTACTGCCGCACTGCCTGGAAATACTTCGGGAGGGGCTTCAGGCTTGGAGACTATTGGCGCAGTCTCACCTTTTAAGCCGCATCCCAAATAGTCCACATTGCTAGCTCTGAAACCACAAGGCACGCTAGAGGCACAGACCTTGGGCTTTACACCCCTTGCATGTGGGATGTACATGTCCAAGTATGGTGTGTGTGAGAGTGTGTGTGTGGCTCTGTGAATACGGGGGTATGTTCCTATGTTGCTATTGGCTCCGTTGTATCACGTATCATCTCTTGTTATCATAACATTATCGGTTCGACGATACAACATGATTGTAGACAGTGCTATCTACAAACAGCTTATGATGATTAGAGCCAAAGCTTATTGCTTGGGCGCTCGCGGCTTCCACCCGTTGGACTTGTCGTCAATGGAGGGTTTACTCTTCACCCCCAATCCCCGGCACCCGCTTCTCTGGTTTAGGGTTCAGGGTCTAGTTTGGGGTGAAGGGTTTCACTTATGATCTAACCAGATGCAGCACTTCGTGCTGTCTTCTGAGCTATGCTCTAACGGCGTATAGAAGTGCACGGGGGCACCAAACCGAAACCGAATCCGCGACTATAGTATCATCAAGCTTCATGAGTGTTACTGTTATTGTTAGTATGAGTAATGTTATTGGTATATACATGTATAGAGAGAATAATCGTTATGCTTTGTCGTATCTAATGTTAGAATGGTGGTTGATTAGCATTACTGTCACTATCTTTATTGCCAGTACGTTACAGTATCTAACGAGCAAATCCTACATCCCTGAAGCAGATGACGGCCGGACACTAAGCAGCGGAGCTCTTCTAAGTTGGCAGCGAACCCTGCAGGAAGGAGAGGGTGCAATAGCAACATCATAAACATAAAACACAACGTACTATAGACTCGTACAGTCCGTGACGCATGCTACTATTGATACCATAGTACCCTAAACCCTAAATCCTAAGATCCTCAGGATTCAGACTCCTGTTTGAAGTTTCAAGTCTCCAGGGCATCCAGGCAACAAGAAGGCAGTCGAGTACCGCGCCATGATGTGCAGCACCAGTCCTTGAGTCATCTTTACGCAATGCTGTTGAGAGGTAGAAAGGCTGTGAGGGAACCGATGCTATGTATTGAAGCCACTTTTTTTGCCCAAAACTCTGAGACAATACTTCTCCGCTGGGAAGTTGCGCTTTGGAAGCTGAAGGTCTGGTACCCGCTGTTGAAAAGAAGACGGTGTTGGCAACGGCTAGCCGCGAAATCCTGACTTCTAAGATGCGCACCCTTAGACGAGGAATGTCAGCCTTGCCATGTCTTGTGTATGCTGAGACCTGAATGCCTAGGGCCTATAGGTTCCACAAAGCGTATGCTTTTTCCTACTCCGAAGAGTTTTAGTACTGGAAGCCAAACAGACTCAAGGGGCAAAAGGGTACTACTGGAGAACCTAGATGCCTATATCAGCCCCTCCGGCTGTGACAGGGGAATGCTTTCATAATAAGTGCTTCCAACCTAAACCCGTCGTCCTTGGACGTCTTGTGTTCAGGGCTCCGGCATCATGGAGGCGTAGATATACCATGTGTTGCGAAGACGGCTTGTATATAATATTTAACACCGGAATATACCTCCAAAAAGCCCTACTCTAAGTGTGCGGGCCCCGATTCGGGTTTGCTAAGCCTCAACCACCCAGTCCCCAGCCGACCTTGAGGTATCAAAAACCTACATTCGCATTCACAATAAGGGGCCTGAATGCTTTCATGTTTAGAACATGCGTGAGGGGATACGCGAGTATAGTTATGATGGACCAAAGACACCCCAAACTACGGACCTAAACTTCTAAACACTGCTGTACACCCCTGAAATCCTGCAAAAATGGGCCTTAATAATTAGAATAGGGTGTTGGGGCAGATGTTAAATTACAATTATGATGAGGAGCCCCCCAAAAAAACAGCATTCTAATTATTCTGGCCACGATTTTACAATACCGATATAGATCCCTTACAGTAGCTTTCATAGACCCCTTCTAAAGGAACCATATTCTTTTTTGTTGTTTGACGGCCCTATTCCGAAGAGGAACCCTCTTTTAATTATTATGGCCACTGTTTAGGCAACGCGGGTGCTTTTTCTGCCCAGCGTCTTCGCAGCTGGGCTCGGGGGTCTTCGGGGTCGTACTCACCTGCTGGCAGCCTCGGGTAATGTAGGAACCTGATTAATAAGAACAGAAGAGGACGCTGTGGGAACATTTTTTGGATAGGTTCCTACACGTTCTCTTCCAAAAGCTGGCTTGATTCACGGCTCCAACAATGCCCTGAATCAAGCCAGGTTGAAGCGGGCAATAGAACTGGAATCCAAGAAACTTTCTGGGGGCATCTTGGATCTTGGATTCCCGGGGGGGGGGGGGGCTATTGAGGTTCAATCGCCGATATTTAACCTCAATAGCACCCCCCCCCCGGAATCCAAGATCCAAGATGCCCCTAGAAAGTTTTTCGGGGAATCTTGGATTCCATGGTTAGGGTTTATTGAGGTTCAATAGCCGATATGTAACCTCAATAGCCCTCCCCCCGGAATCCAAGATTGGCTGAACAACTTTCTGGGGACATCTTGGATCTTGGATTCCGAGGGGGGGCTATTGAGGTTAAATATCGGCTATTGAACCTCAATAGACCCCAGCTGCATTCTGTAGGGTATTGCAGATGGTATTCGGAAAGGTACATTGGGGGTTTGTAGGGTGCAACGAAACAAGGTATTCTACACGGTATTCCATGTAGGTGGTATTCTAGAACGTATTTTATAAGGTACTCTACAGGCGCCATTGGGTATTCAATAAGGTATGTCTGAGGTATATGGTGGGGTCTTTTATGAGGTATTTTGCAGTGTATTCTATATGAAATTCTCTAGGGTCTGTAAAGAAAGGGTGTGTTCTATATGGTACTTTATGATTATGATGCTATTCCTCCAGGTTCCTGGTTTCCTTCATAGAAAGCCCTTACTCAATTATCAGCTCCAATAATAAGCTCCAGTTCAACTAGGGGAATTCTCAGCTCTTGGACTCCTTTGAATTTTCACTATTTGACTGCTCTATCCTTACGGCGTTCTATAGGTATCCCATAGGGTACTCGAAAGGGTATCGGATAGGGTAATAATATCATATCATGGCATTATATATATATATATATATATATATATATATATAGGTATGGGGTATGCGTTTTGCATTCTATAGAGTGTTCTGTGAGCGTTCTATCGGGTACTCTATAGGGATTTTCTTAGGATTGTATTCTTTAGGTATTCTTTAGGCTATGATATGTATATACATACGGGTATGATAGGTATTCTTAGGCGATAGCGGGTAGCATATTCAATCAAGTGTGCGTTTATATATATATATGTATATATATATATATATATATATGTGTGTGTGTGTGTATGAGGTATCTAGGGAGGATTCTACAGCGTATTCTGCAGGATATTCTTTATGAAAATCATTAAGGCATATAAGGGTGTATTCTGTAAAGCATTCTATAGGGTATTCGCCTGAGTTCCTTTTTTCCTACAGAAAACCTCTGCTCAATAAGCTACAGTGTAGATGGTGAGGGCGAGATCTTATGCTCCTCCTGGTTGTCAATATATAAATCCTCATAGGTTTTCGATACGGTATTCTACAGGGTTTATGAAAGATATACAGGGGGTATCTTGCATGTAGATGATATTCCATGAGGTATTCTGCAGGCTATTCCAGATGTCTTTGTAAGGTGTGTATATATATATGTTTATATGTATATACACATACATATCGGGTACATTGTGTGTACTATGCAAAGTATTCTATAAGGTATTCTATTAGGTATAATATAAGGTATTGTATCGGGCATTGTAGAGGGCATTCTATAGGGTATGTAAAGGGTGTTCTGAATGGTCCAATGGTATATATGATTCAATTTAGGTGGTATCGTAGAGGGAATCCTATAAGGAGTTCTATAAGCTACAGGGTGTTCATTAAGATATATGCAAGGTATATAATGGATATTCTGTAGGATGTGTTGAAATTCTTTCAGGTATAAAGAGGGTGTAGCCTTTCAGGTATTCTATAGGCTATTCTTCCAGGTTCCTGATTTCTTTCATAGAAATCCTTTACTCAATAAACTACAGTTCGATTGGAGAAATGTGTGATTGTGCATATACAATTCCTGATCTACAGGGTAGTCTATAGGGCTATATAAGGTATACGGGTGGCATGGTGGTATCATGGATCCTTCTGATTTTGGCTGAAAAATCTTTTCTTTGCAAATACGAACCTTCAACACGATAGCTTCCCACAGCGTAATTGTGGTGCTCCGTCTTTCGTTGTCTTGGTTGTTCAGCACGCAGCCTGAAAAAGTAGGTTCCCACAGCGTCCTCCTCCCATTAAGAAACCTTGGGCCTTAATTACGGTTCCTTAAAGGAATCCTACTATTTGGGGGTTATAGGCCCAGGGTTTCTAAACCAGGTTCTTACATTAGGCTTAGAGAGGTACAGGCATAAATGAACTCACACTTATCATGATAGTCATACTATTAACAGTAAGAACAAGAACAAATAACAGCAACAATAGTAAGAATTACAATACGCATACCAATAGTACTAGTAAGGATAGTACGAATAATACGAGTAATGTTATTCGCGTTATGCTTATTCTTCTTGCTTTGTACTGTTGCAGAACTAGAATAAAAACTGCCAGCCTGCGGGGCTTTGTTTTTTTTTGGGGGGGGGGGGGGGGGTCTGAGGGGCTGAGGGTTAGGGCTTGTTGTAGGGTTTAGGGTTTAAGTTTGGGTTTAGGGTGCAAGGCTTAGTGTTTAAGGTTCTTTTTTGAGAGGGCCTTTTTGAGTCTGCACTAGTAGTCTAGCCGGCTCAGCCCAAGTTGGGCTTTAAAAGTTCTAGGGGGCTCTGAGGATTTCGAGCTGGAGGGTTGAAAGGCTCTGAGGCTTTCAAGCTTTCCCTCCTACCGAGCTTCGGGGTGCAGGGTTTGCTGGGCTTCTTGGGGGCGGAGGTCGGAAGCCGCAAGAAAATCTCTGATTTGATACCCTTCATGACATCGATCTTTGGCCATCTAAGTCTCTTTCTTAACCTTCTGACCAAGCTGGCATGGAGTATGTCGTTCGGCAGGCCAAGGCACAGGAAGAAGTGCAACAGCCGAACGTGATACCTTGCCAGCACTACAAACGGAAAACTGCTTTGAGAGGCTTGCAATCACCCTACGAAGGGCAGGCCTTTCCCCCAATCTTCCCAAACAGCAAACATGGCTGTGTTGGTGTGTTGGGTGTTTGTGTCCAGGCAGCCTGTGCTGACTGGGTAGGCCCACAGAACCTTGGTCCTCGCGGCTTCAAGCTTCAGCAAAGGGGTCTATACGGGTTCTATATGGAGCCTTTAAAGGGATCCATAAGGGTTCTACATTAAAGGGATCTATGAGGGTTCTAACGTTTGGCACCCTGAACAATCTATACTTCAGGGTCCAGGGCATCGATTTACGCAACCAATTTCGGGCTGTTACAGGTCAGGCGTCGAGTCTGCGGAGGTTGAAACTCAAGGCCGTCTTGAGTCCTCCAGGTTTCGAGCTTGCCGGAGCTTCGCGTTACCCCTGGAACTCAACACAGAATCCTTGGCAAACACGTGCCTTGAACAAGAGAGGACCTACCCTCTTGGCCCAGATGCTCGAATGCCTGCATGGCCGGACGGTAGGTCTGCGTCAGCCTGGATTCAGATTTAAGGGACAGGTCAGTTTAGTTAGTTTAGAGCTTAAAGAGCAAAGCAGCATAACATAATCTGCAGATTCGTCTGGTGCACAGTGGGGTCCCCTCTGCTAGCTGACTGCAACCATCCGCCCATCCATCCATCCATCCATCCATCCATCCATAAATCCATCCATCCGTCCGTCCTGCCAGTCAGCCACCCAGCCACCCTATTTATGTATACTTAATAAAAATATCTTTTGGTCCCACCCACTCAGCCACCGACCCACCCACCCTCCGCAAACCTGCGCAAACGGTCAGTCACGCAGGCAGCCAGCCAATCCATCCATCTGTACAGACATGCATGCACACATATCTGAGCATATGCATGCGTGCAAGCGCACATGCATGCATTAAGACCTACCTGTACAGACATACATACATACCTACATGCTATGCATGCCTGCATGCATAGAGTATACATACAGCTGGAACATCCATCCGCCTTCCATGCGTTCATACATACCTACGTATGCATGTACTGGACCTACGCTTGCACATGCACACATACATACCGACGTACATGCATACCCCGCGTACTTTTATTCGTTTCACTTGTACATACATCAGCACAAACACACACACACACACACCAACACATACACAGGTTCATGATCTAGTATTGATTTGCCGGCATCTGTGTAGTTGCTTCGTCTGTCTACAAGCTGCCACTTGATTCCACATGTGCGCATGCATAAACGGGTGCATTGCTTATACACAAAGTAAATACACATCTTATGTGCATGCATCGGTACACTTGCTCTTAACCAAACCCGAAAACAAGAAACGCGGGAGCGAAGCCCGACGGCATAAAGAGCCCACCAAGGGGCAGCGTCGACAGGAGCGCATCCACAGTCGACTCAAAAAGATCCGTTTGGTTAAAGCGGCTGAACCTGAACGGTATGGGTCTTGGGGTTCAGAGTTCAAGGCGTAAGGATCAGGGTTTGTCCGTTCTCACGTGGCGAATTCAATGGCTAAGAGTTCGCATGAGTTTCAAGGCTAAATTATAAGGCTCAATGCAATCTGAAGTGGTCAACTGCTCTGGACTTGAGCTGCGGAAGGAAACAATCGAAGATTTTGGGGTCCGAAACAAAATCTAAATCAAGGAGGGATGGCTGTGCAAGTCTCCGAGCCTTGTGGCAATAGCTTATGTACCAATAGTAGGGAGGAGCAAAGGAAGCCACACAAGTTGTATTCACAAACGCCGTCTGCGCTACTACAGATGCCAAAATCTGTTCCC
Organism: Symbiodinium sp. CCMP2592; assembly: GCA_905221615.1. Classification (NCBI taxonomy): domain Eukaryota; class Dinophyceae; order Suessiales; family Symbiodiniaceae; genus Symbiodinium; species Symbiodinium sp. CCMP2592. The sequence goes on along the minus strand of CAJNDT010000835.1, from coordinate 970,508 downwards.
ATAGTGCTGCAGCAAGTGCGATTGCGGCATCTAGAGCTGTATGTTGCCCGTTCAAGATTCCAAGTGTTGACCTGGGATTTGGTTGACCTCCCTGGTGGTTAGTAGGGAATGAGGGAATGGATCCCTAGAGTAGTCGCTATATACTTCCCAATATAGTCTCAATACCCATTCCTCAGCACCAGGGAGAGAAGCTCTGAATGCTTACAAAGTCTACTTGGAGGTTCATGGGTAGTTTTTAAGTGGCTTTATAAGTCCCCGAATATGGGCTATAAGTATAGTTACCCTACATATAACCCTACTTATAACTAGCCATGAACCTCCAAGTATTGATGCTCAGACGCTCAGTCCAAGCCTCTTAGGCCTCTCATCCAAAGAAACCGGAAGCTGTATGATATAGGGGCCTTACTAATTTCCTATACTAGTTTGGGGGGCTTCCTCATTATAATTATAGTATAACGGCCCCCAAATGGAAGCTGTATAGTTTCCCAAGGCGGACCCCATGGTGAAATGACAGTTCTTGCTGTGCTGCGAGGCCGCGCAATCCCCTACAGGTAAAATACGTGCATGCAGCAGGTGAATGCGACCTGCCCAGAAGCTCCGTAGTAGTTCCTGTTTGGGGTTCATATTTGGGAGTTTCCGAAAACAGGGGACCCTAATATAGCACCCTAAATGAAAGGATCCTTATTATAAGGACCCCCAAATAAGGTACCCCTAATTTCGGAAACTCCCATATGTAGAATCCACCAATCAAATCGGCAGCGCCCACTCCGGAATTTCTGTTGGCGAGCCACTGGACATGAACGCTACCGCCCGAGGCCGAGAAATCCGAGTCGGAACTGCAAGCTAATGAAATACAAGAGGCTTACAAATTTTGAATAGGGTTTTGGGGTTGTGCATTATACTCTTATTGTAACATGGAACACCGAAGGAATACTATTGGTCAGTACTCCGACCCTTATACTAATGTGTGTTCCTTCTTCTCGTTGCTCTTGTCTTTTATGCACTATTGCTGTTTTTTTGTCACCAACCTGTGGCAGCGGTGCCCGCATTCGTAATATCACTGTTTCTTACGTAATACTATATGTTCTAATATAGTTAGTCATGGCAATTTGCACCTCTGACGATCGAGAGGCGCATAGGCCAAATCGGGGAAGTTCACGCGTGCTGCATCCCAGATCTTGGCGGCATCCTGCCCCAGCGCTTCCTGGCAACGAGTGGTTCGGGGTCCATCCCTAGGGCTCCAAGTATACAAATAGGACCGACTTTGGGGTCTAAAGTCTATTTCATACTACCTACTTTGGGCTTTTTGGAGCCCAGGGGTCTGTAGGGTTTTGTTTTGGTACCGAAGCCCGGGTGTGATCCATGAACCCGTTGGGATCAACGCTAGTCGCCGCCGGAACTCCTAAACTACGTCGCGCTTGGTGGGCAAGGTGCCTGCGTGTTGTCGCCCTGGAAGTAGTCCTCCAGATGATACTTTCGGTACACCTTCGCAGCTACAAAGGAGAGCAATCACAAGCACAACAACAGCAACACGAAAGCAACAGCAACAACAACAACAACCTCAAAAATACTCCTGGTCTCTACACAAGCACAGTGCGGTATGTCTACCGTTTGGCCACTTGGGTTGACGCTGCGCTGCATTGCATTGCAGGCTTTTGGAACCAACCCCCCACTTTAGTGTTCATAGTTTTAGGGATTCGTTTGGGTTTCAGGGCTCATACGTGTGCATTGTCAGGTATGGGCCCAGGTCTTAAGCTTCAAGGATTCGTATATCCTAGACTCTTGTGAGAACACACCAAGCCTGGACTAGAAACAGCACAAGGAACCCTACTCGACACATTTTTATGGATAGTGGGGGCCTAGTGAATAGGGGGCACCGAGCCGATCTGCGTTTCGGGCGCGACGGTGAAGTCGCACAGTACACGACCCTATGGGTAGTATAGGGGCCTTTATACTTAGCATGCCCGATGAAATATAATGATAATAAGGAACCCCCAAAATAGTACAGGTAATCAGGTAATCGTTAAGGCCCTAAAAGTATGGGCACATGGACCCTTAGCTGCTGAAAGCGGCATTGCATAGACGGCAGCATCCGAACGATGGGCCCGACCACATTTCAATGGGTAGATATAAGTAGGGTTCCAAGTAGGGTAACTATACCTATAACCCATAATAAGGCACTTATAACCCCACTTATAACTACAACCTGTTCAGGAGTTCATGGGCGAGTGGAACATGAATGTCACCGAGCTCTAGAACTGAACGGCGAGAGGCTGTCACCAAAGCTTGGAAGGTTGCTTTCTCATTGCCTGGGTAGCGAGACTAACGATGGTCGGCAAAGGCCAGGGCAATCAAGCCCTGACCTTCATTGAACAAGGGCCAGGAGCACTGCATTGTAGCAGCACTCGGCGTAGCAGTAGCGGTTGTTGTTGTACTTGCAGGTGCAGTGGTTGTCGTAGTGGCTCTGGTGCTGGTAGTGCCGGTGGTGCTGGTGGTTGCGGTGGTGGCGGTGGCTGTTGCTCTAATTAGAGTCTAGCTGTAGTTGTCATAGCAAAATCAGCAGTAGTATCGCCATTTGCAGTCAGAATAGCAGCAGCACTGGTGGTTTTGCTAGTAGCAGCTTCAGCTTCAGCACCGGCAGTGGAAGTGGCAGCGGCAGTCACAATGACAGTGGCAGAAGCAGTCGACGGCGTCGTAGTAGTAGAAGTACTAGTCGTAGCTGAAGTAATGAGTAGTACGTAGTAGGGGTAGGGGTAGTAGTAGTAGTAGTAGTAGTAGTAGTAGTAGTAGTAGTAGTAGTAGTAGTAGTAGTAGTAGTCGTAGTAGTCGTAGTCGTAGTCGTAGTCGTAGTCGTAGTCGTAGTCGTAGTCGTAGTCGTAGTCGTAGTAGTAGTAGTAGTAGTAGTAGTAGTAGTAGTAGTAGCTGTTGATGTGGTAGTCGTCTTCAATACAGTGCCAGCCGTAATGGTGATACCACTCATTTGTATTGAAGGTAGAGTTAGCAGCAGAAGTAGCAGCTGCCGTTGTTGTCGATGTTTTCTGTTGTTGGTGGTCACGGTGGATGGCGGCGGTGGTGATGGTGTCGTTGTCGTCTCCGTGCTTCTGTTAGTCATAGTCGACATTGTGGCAGCATTGGAGGTGCTGGTAGTACTATGCCCACAGAGTATAGCATGCGCAATGATCCCGGCAGTCATGACAAGCGCACGGGAACAGTAGGGGTGCCGATGGCAGCTGAATTCACCCTTGTACAGTTTTGTCCCCTTTATTTAACGTAAACTCTCTCTCTCTCTCTCTCTCTCTCTCACATGCTTCGCATCAACTTCTGAATTCTACATCCCCAATTCGCTCCAAGACATGCGCAGGAATTTCTCGGGCATCGCTCAGTTTTGATCGTGCTATTATACTCAGGATCTGCGGGTTGAATTGCCCGCCACATGTCACCTACCCGTAAAAGGGGGTTCGGGTCGGAAGCCATGGTTGCTAGTTGTGCGTCACATGTGGGGCCATGTAGCATCGCAAATATCTTCAGCGGACTTGGCCAAGAAATGTGAGAAGGTTAGAAGTCAACGTCCTCGCATAAGGATCTGTCTGGGGTACATGGGTCTCTCAGCTAGTGGCGCGGAACTGAAGGATTTTCTAAAGCCTTCCGCCTACATCTGACCTTCAACACACATCCTGAAGAGCCCCAGCGGCCAGTGACAGCAATGATGTGCGCAGCTAGCAGTGACAAGTCAGGGTGATAGCCGACCTCGACGCGGAATTTTCGTTTGAGTTTCAATCGCCAGCTGCTTTGATGTACGCAGAATCTACATGCGAAACAACGGAGATGACTCTGCAAAATCAAGTGCGTCTATGTGAAAGGGCCTGCTTGGTTGCAGGACCCCTAGGAGTCAAATGTCCGAACCCGGGAACCCAAAACCGAACAGCAAGGCCCACCCAACATCCCGGTGACCCCAACCCATAATCTGAAACCCCATAATCCCTAAGGCCTCATTCATCCCTTCCGTTCAGCCCCGAACAACGGGGGATTGGGGTCACTTTATCCAAGCGCTTGGGGATGTAAGGCTTGAGGCCTACAGCTTTGGAGCTTGCCAGCATCCCCCAAGCACCCTTCACAGGGCTCTAATCTTTCTCACTAAGAGGTACTTAGGGACTACAATAAAGGGTAGTTGGGGGGGGTCTAGGTGGGGGTTTTGGGTTGCAGGATAAGGGTTGAAGCTTTGAGGATGAGGGCTTGGGACTCTGGAGTGTGTGTGGCTTGAGCTTTGTGAGGTTTCGATTGGGTTCGGCTTAAGTTTAGTGAAACCTAACTGGACCTGACTCTTACGGAGGGGTGGGCCGGCTGCGGATAAGGGTTTCGAGTTTTGGGGGGTTAGGGGTGTCTCGTTGAAGGCTCCGCTTTGTGTTTGCTGCCAAACCAGCTCATGCAAGTGGTAGTGGGGTCTTGTTAGGGTCCAGACAGGGGGTGCAGTTCAATATGGTTTCTAAGTTGCTTGGCGTGCGGTTTCGGGCTAGTGGTTCAATGGAAAGGGCTAGAGCGGCTGGTGGAGTACGGTGGGGTTTGGGGAAAGTGGTTGGGGCTTCCGCTGCTGGTTGTTTGCCGTGGTACAATCGAGTCAAAACGACTAGTCTTTGCTGCGCCGGAATTTCCCTGAAACAGTATTCATGTGTAGGGGCTGTCGGTTTGGGGTTTGGGGTTTGTTAGGGCTCGCGACTTTGTGGTTTTCGGTTTGGGCTTATTGAAGGGCAGGAACTTGAGATTATTCGTTTGCTACGTAGGATTTCGCGCTTGCTATCGCAAGATGTGCCGATGAAAGAACCTAGTGTCATCAACAGCAGCAGCACTACCAAACGAGCAATAACGGAATTGACCATGACGCTTGCTGGAGCAATGCTGTCAACAGAAATGAAGAGACTGGCACTTGCACAAGAAACCAGAGCAATCAACACTAGCATCCGTAACCCCGAAGGTCACGTGAAGGCACATGTCCGGGTGCGACATAGATGAAGAAGCCTCATCAAGCAGGCCCTCGTGCCCTATGCTTGGCTCGGGACTAATGCTTCGGGCATGGGGGTCACTGCTGTCCCATGGTGGACATCATGTGCAGCCTTTACACTTCGAATGTTCAATCCGCGAACTTATGACAGTCGACGAGGCCCACGATAGAAAGCTGAAGCAGCAAAGGAGATTTGCCAGAAGGGATTGGCACACCGCATTGCGCTCGGCAGGCTGGGTATCGGGAAGTGGTGGACTGCCTGCACTCGGCATGCCTATGGGTTTAAGCGCTGAAGGTGGCAGCCACCCTCAATGCTTAAACGCAGCAGGTCCCAACTCACCATCTGCTGTCAAGCGATCAGCGGTGTAATGGAAGCTGAGGTCTGACAGTGTAAAGGTTTGCCATCTCGGTGGTTGTCAAAATTATGGTCCCTTTTTGGGTACCCTAAATACTGGGTGCCGTACTATATTAGGGACCCAAAAGAGGGACCATCATTTTGACAACCACCCATGTGCATGTTCGGGACGGCAGAAAATCAGGTGTGGACGCCGTGGATCGAGCTGTCTCTCATCCGATTTTGTAGCCAAACGAACGACGCCTCCGTCCCTGTCCAGGCCAAGCCCTCCTCGGTGGCGATAGCTGGCGAGGGCACCCTTAAGAGCGATGAGCCTCCAGCAGGGAGTGAGCAACGGGCAACGGGCATTGCAGCGGCGCTTTCCGCGGCGGTCTTGGCACCCTGGAGGCTTGCATCCCAATCCTCCATCCAGACACTTTTTTGCATCCGGGCCTGTTGCGACTGCCATCCAGACCCTAAGCCCTAAAGCCCTAGACCCCGAGCAGGGACTGCAATCAACCCCTTAACCCTAAACCCACCCTTATGATTGAACTCGATCTGCAACCGTCGAAGCGGCTGCGAATGGTCGAGGCTCGTCAGGCAGCGCTTCTAGCCTCAGGTTGCCATGCCTTGCCTGCTCAATTTAACCAACCGTTTCGGGGGCAACCGCGAACATGTGCAATGACTGCCGCTGTAGCAGCAGGAGGCCCTTAAACATCGAGGACCTTTGGACACACGCCCTGTGGAAGCATCGCCGCTGCGGTGATCTTAGCCGAATTCGAACTGACAGCGCAGAGCTTTGGCCACCTGAAATTCGTCCCCGTCCATGCGATCCTTGCAAACATGCAATGACATGCAACCCCTCACACCAAGAGCCATGCAGAGCCCGAGGATGGAAGGTCCGCCTGGCGTGCTCCCCAAACAGCCACCCCTCACTGCAGAGCCGGATGATGCGGCTTTCGGCTTGAGCAGGAGCTTCTCGGCCTTCAACAGGGCCAACTCTGAAGTAGTGGATGGCAGCAGCGCCCTCCTGGATGTTGCGCTGGCCGAAGGACAACGGCGAGAGTGCTCCGCGAGTAATAGTTTAGGCACACGGCCTCCGATTCTGCGTTCACCGAAGGCGTTCTGGACCACACACCATGCTCGGGAGGGACTCCGTTGATGGAGACCGCGTCCGCCTCCGGCGTTTCGTCGGCGCCGGCTGCGCAGGGAGGCGCCGTTTGCCAGCTTCCATTCCGTGCACCATCTCCACCAAGCTTCTCATTGCTCCGGAGACCGCGGACAGGTCAGGTCATTCCCCTGACGAAGTGCAGGGATGTTTAAGAAGGAGCGGCTCACCGACACTGCTCCCCCTTCAGAGTCTCTGGAGGCGATGTTCTGGGAGCTTCTAGGGACCACACGCAGGTTCTAAGGGAGTTGCCTGATAGCTCGCATCACCTCTCGCTCCAGATCTTCGGTGACCAGGATGTCGCAGGGCCGTAGTCGCATGGTGGAGGACAGATGGCTTCGGATCGCATGGCGGAAGCAGAATGGCTCCATGAAGATCTTGGCGCCAGTCAATCTTAGCCTCCTGCAGCTTCTCCATGCAATGACAGCTCGACTGGCTCGTCCTGTCTTCCAGCGCCCACACCCACTGAGTCCAAGGGATCCGGATCTCAGACGTGGCATCTTTCGGCTTCCTCTTCTTCTGGGACAGGCATGTGACGGCATGAGGAGCCTGACTGCCGTCAGGGCATGGTGTGGGTTGCCGCGGGAGAAGTTGCCGTGTGAGACACGCTTCAGATCCCAAGAAAGGGGTACGTTGGCACATCTGGGGCTGTGATGTCCTGGCCCAGGAGTCTGTGCGCACCGAAGCAGGGGCAGGCGCAAAGACTGCAATGTGCAGTGCTGCCTGCTAGCGGCCCCGATAAGCGACACCAAACTCGTGGGCCAAGAAAGGCTCGAGGGATCTCACACAGCGTCCTTGCCGAAGCCAGGATCTTTTGAAGTGACAGTCCATGAGGACTGCCCTCTTGCACTTACTGACGATAAGTGACTGCCGATAAATGCGGTTGTGAGTTGTGTGTGTGTGTGCGTACGTATGTGTATGCTTGTCTTTCCGGATGGCCTCAGACCGTGGGCAGGACTGCACTTGCTTTAATAGCTTCCATAGCTCATTTGGTTAGAGCGCGAGGCTGTTAACCTTAAGGGCGTAAGTAAGTGCAGCAAGAAACCAGTCCTCCCCAGTTCAAGTGCTGTTGGGTTGATGGCTTTGCAGCTTTGCATTAGACTGGGACGGTCTATGCTTCCTATTTCTAAGAAGGAGAAAGGACTTATATAGGAGCCGGATGAGCTGAGCCGATCCGAGTAGCTACGAGGCTTGGGATTCAAGAAACCTTCCCTCGCTGCACTTCATGCCAGCAAAGGAGGCTCAACTCGCAGTTCAGGCACCCGCTTGGTTCTACATCCACAGAATCTGCATGGCCCTTTCGACAAGAGCGAGCTTCGAGAAATTCCATCGAGCAGCCACCGGGCTGCGACATTGCATGCGAAGTTCAACCAGTTTAAGGTGGCCCAAAGCCTCAAGCCCTAAACCCTAAACCCCTAAACCCTAAAGCCTCAAGCCTGGTTCCGCTCAGACCCTGCAGACCTCTTCGGGAAGTTCCCTGCCTCGGGTTTCCAGCACGCGAAGGCGCGCAGGACTGAAGCCACTTTGCCCCGGCCGGTGGGGTTTCCTGGTCTTGTGTGGAAAAATGTATCTTTCGATCGGGGGGGATATTTTTTGCTCCTAGCCAACAAACACTGTCCGGGTTTCCTACTTGACTGTTTGCTACACCGAAAAACAACGAGCCATGCTCCCGAAAGATTCCACCCTGCCATCGAACCCCTGCGATGCAAACTCCCAGTGCTTTACTTGGACGCTAAACCCAAACTCCAACCCAAGACTAAGATCCTAAACACCAATCTGCAAGCGCCCAAACCCATCAAGCCCTAAACTTCCTAAAGCCCTACTCCACCTCAAGCCCCAAATCGCAAACTAAGCCTAAACCCTGAGCCCCAAACCCTCAACGCCACGCCCCCAAACCCTCTAGGCCCTAAACCCCAAAGCCCCAAAACCCCTAAACCCCTTAAACCCTAAACCGTTTATAGGCCCTGAACCCCAAAGCCCCAAAACCCCTTAAACCCTAAACCGTTTATAGGCCCTGAACCCCAAAGCCCCAAAACCCCAATCTTGCTCCAAGCCGCCGAAGGAGGGAGCCGATGCCGGGAGCGGCAGCTTGTCCACCTCATCTCTACCCTCAGGCCCCAAAGTAGTTCCTTTTTGGGATTACCTTTTAGGATTCTAAACATGAACCCCAAAAAGGAACTACTTCAGTCAACAGGATACATATGTATGAAACCAGCTTCTACCCTAAGGCCCCAAAGTAGTTCCTTTTTGGGGCTCATGTTTAGAATCCTATAAGGTAATCCCAAAAAGGAACTACTTTATGGGTAGGCTTACCAGGACACCCCCCCACGCAAGTGCCCTTTAGTTTAGGTAGCTAGGGATTCAAAAGGTGTTGGGATGTTAGGGATCTGTATGGTTTTGACGCTAACACTCTGGAGTACCGACGGGGTTTAGGGTATTAGGGTTTGGGGCTTTGAGGGTTTAGTTGTGTCGGGTCGAGTTTAGGATTTGGGGTTCGGGTTTCGGGTTAGGGGCTTAGGACACTCTCTCTTCTCAGGTTTCCCGGACGTTGAGGGCCTTTAGGTTTCTGCTTCCTACGGTCTCGGATTTACTAGTTCAGACCTTGAGCTACAGAACCCACCATTGAATCCAGCTGAGGGTTTGGACTCTCGCAACTCGGAGAATGTGCAGGCGAGCAGTGTCCGGTTCGAAGGGGGGGGGTAGTTCGTTGGCTACGGGTCGGCTAAAAGCGGCAGCCACTCAGGCCGTTGCGATGTAGTGGGTTGGGGGTGTGCGGGGCTAATCCCGCCACCCTAAAGCCCGCGTGTTCCTGTTGAGTCCAAGGAGCTGCTGGAGGATTCTTTCTCATCTTTCGCTCCTTCAGAACAGAGGTTTCTCAGGGTTTGAAAGGTCGTGGGGTTTAGGGAGTTTAGGGATTCCAGTTCGGAGGGCTATTCGTGCGGTGTACAAATTCGGACTCTGGCAACTGGGAGTCTTTTATAGGAAGCTTCTCCAGGTGGGCGGGTTAGGGGTTTAGGTTCGGGCGGACACTTTGCAGGAGTCCGCCGTATCGGTTGAGATCCCAACCCCTTAAACGATTATGTCATCTGCTCCTGTCTGACATCGATCTTCGAATCCAACAATACTGGTTCAAGCGTTTCTAGGCAATCGGAGTTTGGCATGAAACTGTTACTTGGTTTCAATGCCCCGAGTGCGAAATGAGGGTGGACCTTGCATGGCACCGCCCTGACGTACTCTGATTGGCATATCGAGTTCTGGACTGCCACCGGGAACCCTAGCAACCAAAAACCCTAAAATCTGGTCCCCATTACCTGAGACTAACCCTAAACTCTAAACCCTAAACATTTTTTCACCATGGGCTTGGATTGTGTGCCAGCGAACACTCCTCGTCGACGCTTGTTCACTTCTTGCGTTTCTCTCACTCCCGCGCTTGCATCCCTCGTCAAGCCTTTTTTTCAAACCGGACTTGATGACTGCCAGCACTGCCCTCCGCTGCTCTTCAGCTGAGGCCCGAAAACCGTAACACCGCATCATTCCACTCCGAAGGGCAAGTACTCCGAGTAACGACCACCGAATGTCGATGCCACATCTCCCTGATTACACGCGGAATGTCCAAGAGCAAACAACCCTGAATGTCCGGATGCACCTGCACGTCAATGCGAGCCCTTTTTTTTCAGCATGCGAGCCCTAAACCAGAAACCCTTACCACAGGACAGTCTTCCTGACAGGGTGCTGGGCTCTTCATTTGACTTCTTTGATGGGTTTCGGCGCTCACACTCGGAGAATCCAGGCGAGGCACATGGTTCTTTGATGGGTTTAAGGGTTTAGGGTTTTAGGGTTTAGGGGTTTGGGGTTTTAGGGTTTTGGGGTGCCGTTAACAGTATACGAATTAAACTAGTCCACAGTATGAAGCTGGGACCGATCCAGAAGCATTGCCGTGGGAATTGAGCCGCACGCACGAAGTGCCGAGACTAAACACTTTGGCTTCAAGAACAACTGCAGAACATGGGGCAAATACATTCGGGTGACTTTGCTCAACGACTTCAGTCAAAGGGGAAAAGGAGGGACCCTTACTGGGGACCCCTACCCTATTATGGGCTATATAATGGGTATATAATGGCTATATTAATTGAGGGTATATACCCAGGGGTCCTTATTAAGGGCCCTCCTTTTACCCTTGGATTCAGGACCCCGACCAAATTCGACATTTCACTGGCCAAGTTCACCCCCCAAGCCCAAACGTCTATGCGATGGCATCCAGTACCCAAATCCCAGGTAAAGCTGGCTGGCCTAGAAGATACTATAGCCCCACAACACAACCCAAAGACGAAACCCCTACAGCCCAAAAAGCCTAAACCCTCAAACCCTGCTCTCACCCAAAGGGCCCTATGTACTGTTACGGGGGATACTTCCCTAAGTCATAATTGTCCTTCCTAATATGGGAACCCTACAGTCTACTAGATCGGTACATAAGAACCCTTTGGGTGAGAAAACATCATGCCATGGGTTCCTGCCGCCAGTCATCAACCTTGACAATGTCAAGGGCATAGTCGATCTTTTCTATCACGTCGGCATCCAAGCTGTCGTGGGCCTGCCTCTGTCGAGTGAGGATGTGGAACGGGCGAAATTACGCAACTTCCGGTCCGGCTGGCTTTTAGAGTCTAGGAACAATAGATGAAGACGAAGACCTTCTAGGGGTCAGTCCTCGAGATTTGCATCTCTGAATGATAATTACCACTGGGCCGCGCTCCGAAAGAAGGGAAACATAGCTTGTGCGGTTTCCGAAGGGTCTTGCAAACTTTCTATGGGGACATAAGGACATCAGGTAGGGTTGGGATGAAGAATAAACCATCTAAAGTCGATAACATCGTGAACCCAAGCCTGCAGCCGTCTTGAACAAAAACTCCGGCAATCAGCTAAACCCTAAACCCCAAAAGCAGCAACCCTAGTAGGCACACGATTCAACTCCAGCAAGCAGCATGAGGAAGTGGCTGTAGGGAACGTCAGGCATCGGCTCACTGAAATGCTTCACCCAGATCTGACCTTCGCCAAAACAAAGTACTATAGGGGCCCAAAACAATTACCAATACTATTTGGGGTCCCTTTTTGTAGTCATAGTGTAAGATGCCAGAAAACATCATTATAATTATCACCAAGCCCCTAGAACTAAGTTTAAAGTCTTTCATCGAGTGTTATGTGTGTAGTAACCTTTCTTCTATGCGCTCTTTAGAATGGGTTCGCAGGGTTTGGGGTTTAACTGGTCCCCTAGGTTAGGACCCTACGACAAGAAGCTAAGGTGCCCAAAGAATGGTGTTACATCTTAATAAGGGTACAGTCACAATAATGGCTTTCCGCGTTGTGCTTGCGGCTTCGATGTAAAAGGGTTGAGAATTTTGACCGTAGGGTTTGGATGCGGCTTGAAACCTTATGCTTGAAGGAGTTAGAAGGTTTAGGGATTAGGGACTTCCGAGGTTTTGGATTACTCTTCCGCTTCTACTTACTCTGGCAATGATAATTACAGATTCGGCCAGGCTTAGGATGCTGGAGTGTTCGTTCGAGACACTCTCAGAGTGTGGGACCGACGTGGCTTTAGAGGGAGTCGGAGCAAACAAACACAAACACACACACACACAGGCACAAACTCACTCAGACACTTAGTTGATCGCCTGGTATCCTTGCGGAACTAAACGTTAACCTTTGGGATTATAAAGGTACCCCAAAAAGATTAAAGGTTACCTACCCGACTGAGTAACTTTCCACCATCTCGAGGGCCGAAACCCAAAACACTAGGCCCTTATACCTGGGAACCCAAAACTCTCGCTCTTTAGGGTTGCAATCGCCAGACTCAGATGTAACCCATCTCAATTTACAACCCGTGATCTGGGGCTTCCTGCACAAGGGTAGATCTCTGAATCAGGGTCCCTTTTGGTAAGGGTCATTGTTTACAAGGGTGTCCTTCATAAGGTTCCCTACAGAAGGACCCTAGCTTAGAGAAGTAAGTACCCGCATCCCGAAGCCCTCGTACGCGAATCGCATCCCATCCGAGAAACTGCGTGGACAGAGGATTGAAATCTTGAGAGTTACCCTAAGGCTCTATAAGGACTCACACTATGGGGTTCTTGGGCCCAAATACCATACCACACAAGGCTTGTTATAGGTGAGCATGGGGTACAGTGTACACCCTAAGGGTCCTAACAAATTGGGGAACCTCAAAATTGAGGGTTTCGGAGACCCCAAAAAGACCCAAGGACTCTCTCCAGGACATTCCGGACCCTCCTAAGGAGATACCTGGACCCTTAGGGCAGGGTTAAAGTTCTAGGAGGTTGGCTTCAGGATTTACGCTTCTCGGGCTTTGGCCTCCAACGGAGCCCCATTGAAACTTGGAAAGTACGCAAATGCCGCGCAAATGCATCCACTTCATGTTTACTTCCACGCTAAGCGATGGACGTGGCACACCCGAAGCACAAATCACCAAACCTTACCAAAATTCGTAGTCTTTATCCTCGCTGAAATGACAACAGCTGTCGGACCGTTCAAGCTGACGGCAAGTATGGTCTTGTTCCCTAAGCCCCGAACCCCTGAATTTAATCCTGTAGCTTCCCAAGTGGCTGTAGGGCTGAGAGGCGCGAGGTCCCAGCCACCCTGGATTGATCTGCCTTGGCAACACTTGGAGGTTCATGGGTAGTTATAAGTGGGATTATACGTCTCCTAATAAGTGGGACTATAAGTCCTCTAATTCTAACATGGGTTATAAGTATAGTTACCCTACTTATAACCCTACATATAACTACCCATGCACCTCCAAGCAGCGAAAACGACATGCGCACCGAGCTTAGGCTTTGCCCTCTCGCAACTCCGAGTGGCCAGGCGAGGTCTACTGCGGGTTGTTGGGTTCAGACTTAGGGTCGGGTTGAGGGTTGAATTCTGCCTAGGGCTCTGTTTACCTAAATAGTAGGTTACTAACCATATGTTACCCCAGTAACTTACTAGGTAGCTGGAGCCCTAGGGTTTGGGTTCCCCAAGCCCATCCCAAGTTCTTGTGTGGGAAGCCACTGGTCGCTGGTCCATTGCTGGATCCGCCTGGAGGTGGAGAAACGCCCAGGTTGGGCTGGCATCGCAGCGGCAGATCCGGGCAAGTAGACGATTACGGGCTAGTTGTCAGGCCAAGCTCTTTCATCTCGGAGCAAGGTCATGCTGTGGCTGGAGTGGCATGCGTGCTTTGTGCTTCGGGTCTTCGGTAATAGATGCTCCACGATACTGGGTATCTCCCCTTGGTGGCACTGCGGACTGCAGACATTCTTCGAGGCATGAGTCCCACATTTGGTGCGTTACATGACCGATATCACCTCGAATCTTGAGCAGAAGTGGCCGGCATAAGGTTACCGATGTCTTCTGCAAGTAGAGGCCCCCAAAGGCATGCAAAGGGAAGCACCACCAAATGCCACCAACAGTAGTAGAATGCCAGGAGGAGGAGGAGGAGGAGGAGGAGGAGGAGGAGGAGGAGGAGGAGGAGGGGGAGCAGTAGAAGTGGGAATTGATCGACAAGTCGAAGCTCATCGCTGGTGCCGATCTTTGTAAAATAAAGCATAGCGGCGGCCTGAATTTTAAAGCTACTTGACAAGAAGTCTAGTAATTAGTAACCATATATTATCTCTAGTTAGTCTGTACATGTGCTCTTGTCTTGAATTTCGGCCGCCATTGCTCGCTTCTATGGGCTCGTGCATTTACGCTGCAACGGTGGCTGAAATTAGGTTGTTATAAGATATAAGGGGCCCTTGAGAAGAAACCGTGTATCGAATTGAAGGTGAACTGCATGGATGGGTTTAGGTAATATATGGGCCTGAGTATTGGTTAGACAGCCCAAACCGCTCCACACTTCGTGGTCTCGAAGCCTGAGTCCCTTATGAACATCAAGCCCCCCTGAGCCCTTAAACCTTATTAAGGTCAAAGCCCAACGCTTAACCCTGAACCCTTATACTTTACACCCCGACTCTACACCCTCACCCTGGGCCCTGAACCCCACTCTCTCTAGGAAGACCCCTGACTTACATCAGGGTTCAGAGGCTTGGGGTTAAGTGTATAGTTCCCCTCTTGCTTAGGACGAGCCCGCACTACCCTGTTCAGGGATGTAGGGTCCAGGGTTTGGGGCTTCATAAGCCCTACACTAACCCCTTATTGACTTATATAAAGCAATCATATTAGGGAACCCTAAAAAGGAAGGCCCCGTCGGCTACAGGTAGACACCCGAAGCTCTAGACCCAAACGCCCTTCCGACCGTCACGAGCAGGCAGGTGATTGCCATGTCCGCCGCAAGGATGCCTTGGAGACTTTCCGGGAGACCTAACAGCGAACCCCAGAAAGTTGGCACATGGATTAAGGATGATTAGTGCTAGGAGTCCCTGTATCTTACCTTCAGGGCATCAGGATAATGATGTTCCTTTCTAGCTTCTGCCATACAGTTTAGGGAACAGACTACACTATCCCCCTGCATCCTTTGCTAATGATAATGCGTAGCTTCTAGGTCAAGTCTTCTTCCAGGAATCCTTTGCATCACTGATCCCTGGACCCAAAGGCGTTCCAGGCTGCACCACCACAGCTGCCAATCCTTTGTTTGGCGCGTGGTGACCTCGTGTTCCCAGATTTCGATGTTGGGTTTGAGGCCGTTGGTGGACCCTCTCTATTGGTTCGTAGCATCAGCAAACCTGAGTGTGCGACGCGCAGCTTCCAGGAACTGAGACTTCGAACAATCCACACGAGTAGCTTTCGGGGGGTTCAGGGCCCCGAAACTCAACCCTTCAGCGGGTTGTCACCCGGCAGCCAAACCCCATAACCCAGAATCCTACCAGCATTAAGCTTTACAAACACCCTAAACCCTTGTAGTACCCTGTCAAGCAACCCTTTAAAGGAACGCTACACTGCAGCCCGGGGGCCATGTAGCAAACGAACATGCAGACCCGAGATGTTACCTCGGAGGTGCGGAAGAGCCAGTGAAGCACCTGATCAAAGGCGCTCACTTCCCTTAACATACCAAACCCTACTTTTTTTCAGAGTCCCTATAAACTCCATATTAGGGATCATAATAAGAACCTACAAAAAAGTAGGGTTTGGTAGGCTAAGGTAGCATCAACCTTCTTCTTGCTACAAGCATTGCTATAGTTTTATGTCCACTATTAGACTTAAAACTTTTGTAATTTCTAGTAGTATATCTAGCACTACTATTGCAGTTCTTGTGGTTAATTGTTCATAACTATTGCAGCTATCGGTCTTTATCGCTTTATTATATTGAACCCAGGCTCCGATCCTGCTTGATTGCTATGGTCACTGCTATTAGTCAAACAGATCAACACTCCAGCCTCAAGCACGTAGCATCGTCTTTGGGCCCCCGAATACTTTACAGTAGAAGCCAGAAAGTTGGAATATCATTATCGTAACCCCTTGAAGGTAAATTATAGGGGATCCTACCATTAATCCATATTCCAACTTTCTGGAGTTCCCTTTATCAGAACCTGAACCCCTCATTGTCTGAGGGCGTCAGGACTGGGCATCTGGGTCGTTAGCATCACATTCCTGTGGAAAAACGTAACCTGCACTTCTGGCGCAACACAAGGCTAGACCCACCGAATCTAAGAATCTATCTTGCATCCCAACAAATCTCCAGCTCTCATAGCCAGAACAGCACCGAACCTGTTTCTACCTATAGTCTCCATTGTAGTTCCTTTTTTTGGTTAACCAATTACCAAAAAGTCTATTATAGGATCCTAACCATAAAACTGGTTAACCAAAAAAAGGAACTACAATGGAGACTATAGGTATAACTCACCGAACAGTTACATGGTGCCGGGGAGCTCGTGAGCCCGATTTTCAGCTCCAAAAACACTGACAGCCAGGCAACCAAACATCCTAGTAAATAATATAGGGGCCTCAATAATTAGACAAGGGGTTCCTTGAAATGGCTCTACAAGGGCGACTATAAGGGTACTATGATATAGGGGCCTCAACAATTGACTAGAATAAGGTTTGGGGGCCCATGATACGATAGTTATTATGAGGAACGCCCAAAACGTAGTATTTGTAACTATTTAGGCCCCTATACTAAAACCCTGTAATCATCTTTATAGACTCCTTTAAAATGAACCCCCCTCTAAATAGTTATTGTTATCGATGCGGCTGACTTTCATTTGAGCCCTAAGGCCCTGCTGGCCTCGTATCTCGGACTTCGCTGCATTCGCTTTGCGATGGCTCCTTCGAAGTCTGGGTGTTGTCTACGCTCTCGCCACGGCTTTCAGGGCCCATGTACAAATATGGTCATATAAGGGCCTTAATAACTAGAATAAGGGGTTATACTATAACGATTATATATATATGGACCCCCACCCCAACAGAATTGGTTGGGCCTCGATTGTCATTACTTTGGCCGAAAAAGTCGACTTTGTATAGGTGCTTTAGGGCCAAATTAAGCACTCAAGGGCACACGAACCCTGAAGGTCTGGGGTTCAAGGCTTAGTGTTTCGGTTGGCTTAGGGCGGGTGCCGGTGTTACTAGGGATTGTTTTGTGACTTTAGGATTTATGGCGGACTGGATTTGTCGTTCAGGGTTTAGGCAGTGCCGAAGGTGCGAAACACCCCAAAGCGCTGTATGCACAAACCTGAAACACACACACAAACTCCAAACTAAACCCTTATATGAAGCACAAAAAGCCTCGAAACCTGCGATCCGAGGAGCGTGATGTGCAGAAGTCCAGCTCCATCAAGCCCAAGCCGGCTGACAAGAAGCAGACCTGGGCAAATACTGGTGACTCCCCCAGAGCCTGAAAGCCTGAAACTCCAACCTTGGCCGCTCAATTTCAAGAGACCGGTCCCCGTTTCGGCAAGCGGCGATGCCAAGAAATCCCACCAGCGACGGCTCCAACTTGTACTTCCTGCACAAAGGGGTGCAGCTGTGCAAAGGGGCGAGACCATGTGACGGACAATGCGATGTGCGTAGTAGACACACAACACATTTGAAACAGTGTCTGCCATTCACCCTCAACTACAAGACCCCCACGTGGAGGGTGTGCAGGGCCTTTGCGGCCCATCATACGGTTTCAAGCAGTCTTGGGATCCGGGGTAGTTCGATTTGTTTCTTTTCGGCCTGAGAGTTGCGAACCTCGGGTAGCTTTGAGACCCCGAGCCACCCGAAACCGGACACCGGACGCCTAAAAAGAGTCCACTGCACTTGCATCGAAGCGACTTTCTGGACACTCCACAGAGGGTCCCTGAGCATAGTTAACCCCTACCTCAACCCTGAATAACCTACCTCTTTCGGGTTCCTTATATGATTTCCTTATATAAATCCTGAAAAAGGTAGCTTCTTCCGAGCCTAAACCCCCCTAAACCCTGAGCCCCAAGCCTCTGAACCGACCCGACGACTGCCGACGACGGCAGGCTCTTAGTCGCGGGGTCCAAACTGCAGTTTAGGGTTTATAGAGGGGTTTAGGGTTTAGGGCGTCCTTCGCACCCTTTTTATGGGGATGCTGACGCAACCCATAGTAGTAAGGCCCGATGCACATTATGACAGAGCCCTGCTGTCGACTATGTAGGAAGCTAGGGCCCCGTAGGCTCATAGGATATGATTTTTCCCCTTCCTACCTCGCAAGGACGAAGCCCGCATTGCAGGGTAACTCCGAAGTAACAATTGAAAAAAGCTGTACTGCTCACAGCTACGTATCCAGTCCCAGCACATAGGCAGTTTGATGGCCCATAGGATCTGGATTTGGGGTCTAGGTTTTCAGGCTCAGGATTTAGCATGGTTTAGTACTTCGAGCTCTGGGCGCAAAAGGTGGTATTGCGACTAAGCTTCCGCGCCTTTTGGTGACAGACCCAAACCCTCGGATGAATGATCGCTTACTTGGAGGTTCGTGGGTAATTAGTTGTATGTGGGCTACAAGTCCCCTAACATGGGTTATAAATATAGTTACCCGACTTCTAACCCTACGTAGAACTAGTCATGAACCTCCAAGTAGGTCATCCCTGAGCATTGGATTTGGGGGCCCTTGGCATGCCATCAAGCACTTACCTGAAGTCAAAATCCCCAGCTCTGTACCGAGGTGAGCACCGTTGTGTGATCATCGGATCTCCCACTCCCATGCTCCAGAAGGCATACCTTTGTGGCTTTTCGGCTTCGGAGGTGATGTGGGGTTACCCATAGGCCCTAGTGTAGTTCCTTTTTGGGATTACCTTATAGGATTCTAAATATGAACCCCCAAAAGGAACTACTTTGGGGCCTTAGGTCAAAGCATGACAGTGAACGCACTGCCTGCAACTCGACAGGTGGATTTCAAACACCACAATCTCGTGCAGCCATGCGTCAGCAAGACGACACTGGAAGCGATGCCCTCAAAAAGGCCATGGATGGCCTGGCAACGAGCAAGGCAAAACTTGTGTATATCAAGGGTTCCTGAGCTAGAGGCTATTTCATATATTTGTACTGCTAGATTTATAGTTGTAGGAGTATACCTGGATTATTGTGGTAACTTCTTGTAATCTAACATTAGGTCTCATGTGCAGGTGTTTGAAAGCTTGCGGAATCCCCTGCACAAAAATGTTGTAAGATTGCAAGATTGCAAGTGAAGAAAGTTCGAGTTTTCGTTCACTAAACCAAAGGTAATTGATGAACAAGAGGGAGGCACGCTTTGTTCTTGTCAAAGACCCAGAGATGAACTGAACGCAAGCCCCGTATTACAATCATGTTTCTAGCTGCATCGGTTTACATTGTAATATCAGGTGACGAGAGCAACGTGGTGGAATTAAACGAAGCACATCTAAAGAGCATTTCGAAACACGTGAGGCTTCGGTTTTGTGCTCATCCCACAAGCAGCAAGCCCTACATCCCTACTTTCGGAAAGACCACCCCACAAAACCTGAAACCCGAAGCCTTAAACCATTCGGATTCTGATGCCTAGTTGGCGCTCAGCATCGGGAATTCAGGGCATCGCGGCTGCAAGCTTTTGTTGGGCTTTGGAACTAAAACCGCTACGGCAGAGTCGCTGAACTCTACACAAGACTGGCAACGAACAAGCTGCCACTGACATCATCAACGTGGTCACGGTAGCGCTGCTTCACGGCCACTACTTCTAGTAATTCTTGTGTTCTTTGTTGTTCATGGTGAAGGCTTCGTTGTTGAAGCCTAGGGGCCGGCTGGAGTTTCAATCATTTGGAGAGTTGCAAACCTCAAGCTCGATCACATGAGCCCTGAGCCTCAAACCTTCCGAAAACAACAGAGCCCGCCAGGAATTGAAAGCCCACTACAACAAAGGGCCAACAACAGCACCAGAAACAGATTGTGAAGCGATAGCAAACATCCGAGAAATACAAGCCTTCATGATTGCCCACCTTCATGGCGCAGAGGCATCTCCCTCCTTGTCACCATCATCATCATGATCATGATCATTCTCGCCCGCCCCCCCCCACCCCCGGCGCCACCTTGCAGTGATACTTGTTCGACGACTGCCCCGAAGCTGTCCGCCGTGCACTGGAGCTGGCATTGGACAGCCTGGAGCACAAAAGGTCAACGGTGGGTGGGCTTCGGCTTCGGGCAGGATAGGAACACCAAAAAACGCGCAAACAAAGCAAACCGCGTGACTTGCGGATTCAGCATCGCCACGTCTTCCAGGAGACATACTTATATGAAACATACCTTGGAAGATTCAGGTAGCGAAATGACCGATTTCCGAGCTACATACTCATCATACTATTTGAGCTCTTCTAGACATGAGTAGTAACCTTCTGACCTATGTTTCTGGGTAACTGAGCCCCCGGCTATGTCACAAACCAATTATTCAGAGGGCCCCGATGGAGGGGTGAGGATGTGAAGGTGGGAGGGGGTGGGGGTGTGCGGAAGGATAGAGCGTTAAAAGAGTGGCTGCACGCCACATAGTCGCACCAGTGTTACACTATCCAAGCCCAATTGCCGCAGTACACCCAAATCGAACCATACCCAACCGCAGCACCCGTGATTATGTGCATTCTGTATGCATGCATGGATGCATGCGTGTACGGACGTAGGTATATACGTGTATGCATAATATGTGTACATATACAGACATATATGTATGTGCATGTATATATGTATCTATAATAGTATGTAGGAGTAATGTATGTATATTATGTATGTATGCACATATGCGTCTATGTTGTCGAATCCCGCTGTGCCCTCAACCCATGATCATGCCGAATGCCTCGGTGCTGAGAGAGCGCGCGCGAGCTCACCTGCGCTCGGCCAGGTGATGGCAAACCCTATGAACCCCAAGCCAAACCCGAACTCCCAATCTTCTGAATCCTACTGGGGACGCAAGTTGTAGAGAGTGCAGGTTTGGGGTCTGCAGGACGTTTCAAGCCGAGCCCTAGAACCGGAATTCACATGCGACGGCTGAGGGCTTAGAGTGGAGTGGCGGTTAGGGCGCTGGAGCTACTATAGTCAGGTGAGGAATGGTTCGGCCGACAGGTTCAGCCTGTCTGGTGCATGATTTAACGTACAGCCACTGATTGCTCAACCGTCGAAGCTGAACCTGCGGCTTCACCTCAAGCACAGCAGCGCGATCAGAACCCTCAACATGGAATCCATAACAATTATGCATGGAAGCAGAAAAGCCCAGAGAGAACAAGGTTCAACAAAATTCACAACATTTGTCGTCAAGGTTCCCTTCCTCAAAGCCTGAACCCAGACCCTGTCGGAACTAAGGGATCCAAATCCAAACAACGACCGATGCAAGGAAGAAGCTAATGCCTTTTCAGACAAGCATAGCGCCCACAGGGACCATGGGACAGAAGAACTTAAAGCGGACGGCCGTGAGGCGAGAAGGATTATACGTCAACAAGGAAAATCCCCT
Source organism: Symbiodinium sp. CCMP2592 (assembly GCA_905221615.1). Taxonomy (NCBI): domain Eukaryota; class Dinophyceae; order Suessiales; family Symbiodiniaceae; genus Symbiodinium; species Symbiodinium sp. CCMP2592. The sequence goes on along the minus strand of CAJNDT010000835.1, from coordinate 949,144 downwards.
TAAAACTGACGAGGAATATCAATAATAATTACCAATAAATAAAGTCATGCTACTACTACTCATTACTAATGTGAGCAAATTACTGCTATAATAGGGATATAAGTACTTGCTATACTGTGCGGCCTGCAACGCCAGTTAGTTCGGCGGTGTTCTTTGCGAAGTACTCCTGGCGGAGGTGTTCGAGGTTCGGGGTTCTGGAGTCAAGCCCTAATGGGGAGCCCCAAACCAACAAATTCTGTATTTCGAAACACCATACCAGATTTAGTGAACTAAAACTAATATTAACCCAAGCCCCTCCTGTAAGCCTCAACCCACGTAGCGTGCACCCGCCGTGCCTTAAGCTGTAAGCCCTGCGCCCTAATTAAATTGAATTTTCGAAACCTCCAAGCAGCCCCCCCAAACCCTCAACCTGAGCTCCTCCAATGCCAGAAGAATGATCACGCCCTGGCACAGACCTGGCTGCGCAGTTACTGGGGCCCTAACATAGGGTCCTACAAAATGATAGACGAAAGTTCTATGAGGGCTACTGTCTTAACGTATAACCCTCACTCGCATGGAGAAGAATCGAAAAACCCTCAACCAGAAACACTTGAAACCAACCTGGAAGAAACAGAACGAGATGCGCAAAACACCTGAGCACAACCTGATGGCCGGGAGCGGGCGGTGAAAAACGGGCAAGGGTGGAATAACACAGGTGAGAAATCAATTCATCACCGTTTTTTATCACGACATGGCACTTCAGCTTTAGAACTACACTGGCGAGCTTGTTTACCGAGTGCCACACAAAGACAGATCACTAAACAGGGTGTGTGGACTTTCTATTCTGAAAGCCGAATCATTGCAAAGGAAACTCGTCTTGAAGCCCAGCCAGATTTTGAAAACAAAAAACATGAAGCCCCGAATCAAAACCCGAATGATAAAAAACCCTAATTTGAACCTCAAGCTTTTAGCATCTTGGAAGAGCCGACATCGATCCCAGACTGTATATTTGGATTTTGATCATTGGAACTGGGTGCCTATAAGGGAATCGTATTACTAACAACTCAAGCTTCTATACTACCGATTCAAGCATACCATCGTGTTGCCGTACAGTTTGCCAAAACACGAGTGCAACAAGCATGCGCATGCTGGCACGCTGAGGCAACGAGGACATGCAGTGCCATGACGCCTGAATCCCAACATTAACCTTATATCCCGTTCGCAGAAGTCTGAACCATACAGATGGGTCGAAAAAGATAAAGATGCCCGCAGCTTCATTTACTCTACAACCAGGAGTGCTTTGACAGCAGGGCAGGGTGACACCAACCTTGAATCCAATGAACCTCATGGAATCTCCACGCAGTGCCGACAGCCAAACAACGTGAATACGTACGAAGTAAGGCCCCCTTGGGCCTTTGTTGTATCGAAAACCCAAATTCCGCTTCATATGTATCTGAAGAAACCTTAAACTCCTAAACCCGAATAATCCAAACCCGCTGACCTTCAAACTGGAGCAACTGTAAACCCCTAATCCAAGAAACCCCGAACCCCAAATCCGAGGCCTAACGGCACTACCAGCAGCAATGCCACAAGTCGTGGCCGATCCTGCTAGGCCGCGCTTCAGGATTTAGGGGTTTAAGGGTTGGGATTTAAGGGTTTGGGGGTTTAGGGTTTTGGGTGTAGCATCGCGCTGCTGAACGCTTTGTGCAGACATGCCCACCCCAAGACTGCCCAAACACTATAACTCACAGCGAGGCAGACCATCCAGCCAGCCGAACCAAACGCGGCCAAGTCAAGCCCAAACAGTATACCGAATTGTACCAAAAGATAGCAACAAGATAATTACTTGCCAACGTCAAGGCATTGATTTGCCGATCTTTAAGGGGGGGTCCTAGTCGGCTTAGAAACATACGTTGAAGCGTTGGGCCGCGGCAGGAGGCGATCGCATCCATCCTTGTCCAGTTGGAGGCTGAGAGGTCTCCAATCCTTGCCCAATTCAAGGTCGCCTGAAGTCGTGAAGGGTTGGGCGGGGCCCAATCCTTGTCGAGTTGGAGAGCGCCCCAAGTCGTGAAGGGTTGTTCAGCTGGCCCAAGCAAAATTTACGGTTTGCGTAGGGGTTCGTTCTGGGCAGGGCCCTGTCATTGACTTGTCGATCTTTGGCCTCGACTTCCTGTCCAAGCAACATGTTGGCGACTGCCTCAAGTCGTGAAGGGTTGCGAGGACCCCAATCCTGGCACAAACAAGATTAATTTTATTCTTTGTTTGGGGGGTACGTTCTGGGAAGGGCCCTATCATTAATTTGCCGACTTCTGGCTTCGAATCCCTGTCCAATCCTGCGCAGGTGGAAGCCGGCACAAGTCGTGAAGACTTGGACTCAATCCTTTTCCAGTGGGAGAACCCCAGACCCTGTCAAGTCGTGAAGGATTGGGGGGCCCAGTTGAAAGGGCCGTCGACTCGTTTCAATTGTGAACGTTGGGGGACCCCAATCCTCGTCCAGCCACCTTAAATCGTGAAGGGTTGGGGGCAATCCGTGCCCAGTTTGCAGGCCACCTTGAAGCCGCCTCCAATCTTCAATGTTTGGCAGCCTCCAATCCTTGTCCAGTTGGAAGCCGCCTCAAGTCGTGAAGGTTTTGCGGGGGTCCAAGCCTTGTCCAATTGGAAGCCCCCGAAAAACATCCAATCATTGTCCAGTTCAAAGCCACCTCAAATCGTGAAGGGTTTGGGACCCCAATCCTTGTATTGGGGAACCCAATCCTTGTCCAGTTGGAAGAGTTGTCAACCTAATTACCCACGAGGAGTCCTCCTACCTAGCAAGGACGAAGCCCGCAGGAGTTGGGGTTTAGGGTTTAGGGTTTTTGGCACTGGCAACTCGACAAGTAGGCGAGGTCTTCCATCCCTCGGACAAGCCGCTGAGAGAAAACAAATGATAGCGGAACTTTGCTGCATGCAGTTTGTCGGCACCCTGCACTTTCAGTGTGGTGTGTCGGGCGTGCAAACTTCAAGCTTTAGCAATGTGCAGTGAAAACCCCGTGGAATTTCCCGCGCGGAATTGACATCTTGAGATCAGGTGCCAGGAAGTTGCCTAATTAGCACATACAGCTGTACCGAAAACTAGCAGGACAGGGCTGGGTCTGAAGGAATGCGTTCATGGATACGACAACCTCTTCTCTGTTGATTCGCCGGCCATGCTGTGAGGGTGTTCATGTCGGCCTACTCACCTTCAGTGCGTGGTCGCTTCCGGCTGGACTTTGCAACTGCCAGGCCCTTCGGAAGTGCCTTCGGAGGCTTCTTCTCCGCGACGTTGATGTACCTTCTCATGAACGCAGCAGTATCGGGCTTGAGACGGTACACTTCCTCGGGATTTTTTCCGAGGCCGCGGAAGATGAGGTAGTTCCTTCTGCGACTTGCTGCTTCCCCCCCGCCAGCGTGCGAGGAAGTGGTGGCTAACAAGCTCATCGCCCGGTTGGACACACTAGGCTAGGCGATGCTTTGGGCTTGTAAAGGCGTCATTCGTGTGCAAATCCACTCCCCTACGAGCGAAACAAGTCGTAGCTTTCCTCGGCTTCTTCGGCAGACGTGCAATACACGTCCTCCACAAAAACAACGTACTGGCCGTCGGGCAGAGCTTAAAGCAAGGTGTCCGCTTTCTTGGCAGCCCGAAAGCCTCTCTCGTAGACGGGAGCATGAGGCGAGGAAGTCCAACTGGGCGGCCATCACCGAGGAAGGAGCAGAGAAGAGGGGTGCATGGAGACATGCCGTGTGCAAACATGAGCCGAAATGGAGGGGGGGTTTAAGGGTTTAGGGTCTTAAGGGTTTGGGGGTAAGGGTTTCGGGACCCCTACGCTCTACTAACCTGAAACCCTACAGACATTTTTTTAAAACTAGTCCGGAGGTCGATGCCTGTGACGGGCCCTAAACCGTGAACCCTACAAACTTCAACAAGGGATTGAAGGAGTCTTGTTTCAGAAGCATCAGCAATCCCTGAGCCTCGACCTTCCATCCCTCCAAGCAGACACGAAGCTCCGAATCCGCAGCAGTGCAAAGGAACCAGACTTTGAACTCGTACAATAGAAGACAAATTGCCAAGCCTTTAATGCCAACTTCTGACAAGGGCTTCTTCAAGATTTGCTGGAGTTGGGACTTGTGGGTTTGGGAACTCAGAGCTTGCGGAGTCGCTTCTTTACTTTTGCGCCAGAGCTTCAAGGAAGCACTCTAAGCACGGCACCCGAAGTGGCAGGAAGCGACTCCCGGAGTGAGGTAGGTCGCATGTCCAGGCCGCGTGGGTCTCAGCAATTGGGTTTTCAGGGCTTAGGGGAGGAATTGGTTTAGGGAGCCAAGGCTTCATGAAGGCTTAAACAGCAAAATCTCCTGCACAGGACCCTCTTCGATGCTTCACCCGCATGTGAAAGTGAACAGAGCTGGCGATTTTTTTGCTCGGGGCTCTTTGCGATCTTGGGCATATGGCATGTGGCTTCGAAGAAAGGATTTTGCTATATAGAGGGGCAACAAGGCTTGCTAGAAAATCAGCCTCGGATAGAGGGCGAGGGCGCGACTTTGAACGGGGGACTGGGCCTTGACCCTACTCTACTATCATGTACTATCGATGAACAGAATCCTGCAAGATCCACATGTAATCTACGTATCTATATGTGTGCATGAAACTGGTGATGACTATTGCCACAGGCATTATCATGGTTTAAATTGTTTTTTTCGCCTGCTTAGTTTAGGGTTTGCTGTTCAGGTGATTACTCATCTGCCCATCTGCCTACCTGTGGCTCATTTATTTGTTCATTCACATCGTCGTCGTTGTTATGCGTCACCGCGAACTGTTGAATGCCATGCTTGCTTGTGAACAGTTGCACTATTGTTGTAAGAATTTCTGGCCTCTAGACCTTGGATTTCATCAAATATTTATTTTGTCATTTATTTGTCATTTTTTTGTCATTTGGTGGTTTTTCCGTTTGTCATTTTCTAGTCGTTTCTGTCATTCGCCCTTCCTCCCTCTGCGCCCCACGCCCACGGAAATTACAAAAAAATGACACCAAAATGACAAAAAACGACGCCAATGCCAAACAAATGCTTCCAAAATGACAAAAAATGACTCCAAAATGACAAAACAATGACTCCAAAATGACAACAAAATGACAATGCCTCGGGAAATGTGCAAATTTCGGATTGGTGCCCTGCCCCACCCTTCCTCCCTCCCTCCGCGCCCCACCAAAATTACAAAAAACGACGCCAATGCCAAACAAATGCTTCCGAAATGACCAAGAAATGGCTCCAAAATGACAAAAAAATGACAATGCCTCGGGAGATGTGCAAATTTCGGTTTGGTGCCCTGCCCCACCCTTCCTCCCTCCCTCCGCGCCCCACCCAAATTACAAAAAACGACGCCAATGCCAAACAAATGCTTCCAAAATGACAAAAAAATGACTCCAAAATGACAAAAAAATGACTCCAAAATGACAAAAAAATGACACCAAAATGACAAAAAATGACAATGCCTCGGGAAATGTGCAAATTCCGGTTTGGCGGCCTGCCCTACCCTCCCTCCCTCCGCGCCCCACCAAAATGACACAAAAACGACACCAAAATGACAAAAAAATGACACCAAAATGACAGTGTTAACGTTAACCAAATCCAGAATGACAAAAAAATGACAATCCCAATGACACAAAAACGACAAGAGCAAATGACAAAAAAATGACAAATAAATGACAAAATTAATTCTGGAACCCACCTCAAGCTTTGCTGCAGAAATTCTTACAACACTATTGTTACCACATTATGTGCTGTTTCCACTAACCCATGTACCGGTGAATAATTGCTATTGGCGGTTACTCTTGCTACCATCGTGCTATTCTGACTATCGTCGGCATTGGTGCTGGTGCTGCTGTTGCTGTTGTTCTTGTGTTGTTGCTGCTGTTGTCGTCGTCGTGGTCGTGAGTATCGCACAACTTGTATATGCGCTTGTTTGTAACTCTATACTTGCACAGACACATGTATACTAGATATACAAGCATATATATATATATATATATATATATATACATACTCCAGTTCCGACCTTCAGTCTACATAGGGTACTTAGTAGGGGTAATGCGGGAGCATGTCCATGAGCAGTACTTCCCTCCCATGGCAGACAAGATGCACAGAACATGCCAGAGAACCTTGGCTTCTGTCACTTCCGAAGTTTCAGGGGCCAGGTTAGGCCAAGGCTTGGGGGATGTGTGATTTTCTCAGGGATGTCAACATCTAAGCTTAGGGGGCTCTCGGTCAGCCAGCAAAGGGACCTTTGACCTCTAAGTGAGAGGCATGTCTTCACGGAAGGCCAGGGGAAGCCGACTTAGGACGACCAAGTCTACAGCAATAACCAGAGAGCAAGGCTCGTAAGCTGGGTGTGAGGCCTTGAATTTACCATGAGACTGAAAGACTTTTTGGAAACTCATTCTGTTCATGGGCTCGATCTGATCCTCTCGAAACATGGCCCGGGTTGGTACACCGTACACCCAGAGTCCATCCACCCTACTCGCAGCAAACGACTCGGGGAGGCTTGTCAAAAGATCAGAAAAACAACCAAGGGAACTGTCGGCGAGTCCTTCAGTGTGGCTTTGCAAGAAAGATGCTCCTGCAGTTTGCTATGTCATGATACAAAGCAGTACAAAAAAGCTGAGCACCCCACACCGAATCCTCGAAATGAGTCTCCGCTCAGCTCCCTCTCTGAAAAAGTCGAAAGTGTTGACTCAAACCCAACCGTACTAACCACCCAGAGCAAATCTAGTGCCCTGCACATCTACGTTTACGCAACACCCGGAAGGGCACAGTCATTGACTGACTCTTCGAGCACAGCAGGCCAAGAAGCAGGATGGGAACCATCAAGCAAAATACAAACTTGAAGTCCTCCAAGACAAGCTCTCGGTTGGACCGACTCTCTTCAAATGTCTGTGAGAATCGCGCTGAGGTCCACCAGCGGAGTAACAACAAATCGGAGCCCTGACTCTCGAGCTTATGAACAATTATGTGCTGTTTCCCCGAAAACAAACCAACAACACCAATCAATAAAATTTGCTATGAACTCCATACCGAAAGCAGAATCGCAGCCTTCCGCGGACTTAGCGCGACGGGCGATGTTTCTTGAAGTCTCGAACCTGTCTGTCGTGTCTGTCCGTACTCTGGAGGTGTACAGTCTACAGCCCGAGGTATGCCCAAAGAAAGGACACGAATGAGCCTTCACAGGGTCTTTATCTTATATATATATAGCTATATAGAGTACCATCATGGACTTAGACCCCAAAAGACCATCCCCACTGTGGCTCCATAATAACAGTCTGTATGCGACCTCCTGGGTTCTGAAACCTGAACCTCCCCGAAGCTTCCCGAGGCCTCCGGGGCGAAGGGGTTTTCGCGCTCACACTCGGACAATCCAGGAGAGGCGACATAGGTTCGGAGTCTGCTGAGTGAAACTTCACTAGGAGGAGTGGGTTTAGGGTTTAGGGTACTTTAGGGTTTAATTAGGGGTTTAGGGTTTAGGGTAAGCGCACTTCGTTCCTAAACACGGATGCAACCGTCCACATTCTACAGACAACCCCGAAGACGGAACCCAAAGCTGTAAACGCAAGCCCCGAAATCGAACGGTCCTAAGGTTCACTAAATGCTTTTGGAGTAGACCTTACGACATGTGTAAGGGGTCGGAATAACAATGAGCTCCGTTAACCCTTGGTGTTCCTTGCTGTAGATGGGTGGTTGTCAAAATTATGGTCCCTGTTTGGGTCCCTAATATAATACGGCGCCTAATATTTAGGGCCTTAGGGTGCCCAAAAAGGGATCATAATTTTGACAACTACCCATATGAAAGTACCAGAATATCCAAGGCCCCTCCGGTCCCCGGTGAAGCCGAAGTTGATCATCGCTGCCAGCTCAGCCTGGACATTAAAGGGTGCCTTATTATTTTGGGATCCTTATAATAAGGATCCTACGATTTAGGGTATAGAAACTAAAGGGTACCTTATTTTGGGTCCTTATAATAAGGGTCCTACTATTCAGGGTACTATCTTGGGGTCCCTTAAGGTTTTTCCTCGTGGCCAGGACATAGCAAGTGGTGTGGTCTAGGCTTCTCTGTCTGACTTACCAACTATAGTCAGCCAGTCTTTGACGCGGTAATTCGGCAGAGCGTAGGAGTCGGAGACTCAAGGTTTTCGGTTGTAAAGCTTTCAAGTGCCCGAGCAAGACTTGCTTCGCGCCGAACAGAGGGATGCTTGACAAATGGAGGCCTCCGATGAATGAACCCTCTCTCATGAAGGGCTTGATTCGCACTACGTACTAAGCCTACACTTGGGATCGCTCCTTTAGCACCTATGAACGGGACGGGGGTCTACAGACGGTCTACAGTAATGATTCATAACCATCGGTTGCTGCCAATGTTGGCGTGACGGTTGCAGCGCCTGATGATGAAGCTGTTCCCACGGTGGCACCAAAATCATCATGTTAAAGCCGCATAAAATAATCACGTATACTGCAGTTCGTAATGCTATGTTTTGCTACGTTATATCATGACCATTTCACCGCTGTGACAACATGAGCAATGCCGAGGTCGGAACTTCAGTCCCCTGCCCGGCAGCTTGGACCGGAAAAGTATGCATCCAGTTCTGTCATCAAGGAAATAACTCCCTTTTCAACTTTATTGGCTCTTACATCCTAAATAAAGCCCGAATCGTACCTCCTGGCTCCAAGCGACAAACACAGAATCCATAACCATACATTATACATCTTAAATCCGTGAAGTTTACCTTTTTCAGCCGTAAACCCTGAACCCCAAACCCTGAATCCCGAACCTTAAACCCTAAGCCCTAGACCCTAAACCCGACACCCTCTAAGCCCAAAAAATCGAACCCCAGGCCCTAAACCCTGAATCCGCGACTGCCGGGCCAAGCTCAGACCCGCGGCCCCTAAAGCGATGAGGTGTATCAACAGGAAGCACACCAGGCGGCGCAGCGTGAATGGGTCCTGCAGCATTTGATAAAGGCAAGGGGTCCCAATAAAAAGGCTTGTAAGGGTTGCTATAAGGGCTCTATGATAAAGGGGTCTTTATATGCAGCTATGCAGCACAGGGGGATTGGATAGTTTGCGAAAGGAATGTACGAGACACTATCACTAGAGCATACTGGCCGGAGCTTTAAGGATTGCCGACCCTCCGCAGTCCCTGACCTTAGAAACGACGGGCCAAAAATTGATACCTTCTGCGATTGAGGCCACTGCCGTTTTCTACACTATGCCTGTATCCGCCCACAGAATAACACGAGCGTCTAGATGACTTGGGGAGGAATTGCGCTTTGAGGATCCATATGCGGCAAGGCCCTTTCTCAGAAAAGCTGACTCGAGCCGCGAGCTTTCACCCTAACCAGTCGGAGCCCAAGCCCTAAACCCGGGTCCCCGGCCCCGAACCTAAACCCGGAATGAACCCCGAAAACCCAAATGGCAACCTGATGAAACCCTGGGCAGCCCCTTAAAGGAGCCCAGACTTGTCCGGCATCATACAACTGCAACAGGGCCTCGGATTTCGCAATCCCGAAGCCACACAGACTTTGATCCTTAAAAAGCCCGAAATGAAAGGCTGCGCAACCAGCTTAGGGTTTAGGGTTACTGCCCTCAAGCAACCGGTGTACAGTGACGCATTATTGGGGCAACTGAGACAGGAAGTTCATTTTCCTGTGCAGAAAACACACAGGCCCTTAACCCTGTACCTAAAAACCCACTACCCTGAACCCCAGAACACCATAAACTGTCATAAACCAAATCCTGAGCGCTAAACATGCCTGAAATCCTGCTCGCCCGGCCTTATCCTCAACACTGTAATCTAAAACCCGTGGAGGATCAAGCATCTAACCGAATGAAAACAAACAAACTCTACAGCTAGACTAGACCTAAATGTGCTGAACCCTGAGCCTTACAACACCAGAAATCCTTTACAATACTAAAAACCACAAAAGCGCCACAGACCAAGATAAGACAGTACAAAGAACCCATGACAAAACACTTCTGAAACTTCTGAACCCTAAACCCTAAACCCTAAACCCTAAAACCCTAAAACCCTAAACCCTGAAACTCCTGAACCCTAAAGCCTCATCCCTCGAAGCTCTGGTCCCCAAAGCCTGAACCCTCACAACCTTATGGTTTAGGGTCCCATAGACCCCAAAAGCGCCCGAGAAGGCCCAAGCCCACAAACCCCTAAACCCGAGTTTTTGTCCCCCCTTTTTTTGTCACAGACTTGTCTATGCCCGCGTGTGGATGTCGGATGTCACCACCCTGAACCCCCAAAAAAGCACTCCTGGAACTCCTGGAGTTGCCTGCGTGCCATGGGCGGTGTGGTCTCTGCAGCAGCCACCTGAAGAAAGGGAGAAAGGGTTTACGGAATTGGGTTCCAGGGTTTAGGCTTTAGTGTGTGTGTGTGTGTGTGTCTCTGTGTGTGTTTAGGGTTTAGGGAATAGGGCTCTTTGGCTTGGGCTTTAGGGTCTGGGGTTTAGGGGTTTGCCAAGGCCCTCCAAACGGTCCAAGGCCCGGGTTACTTGCTCGACTACTATGTAAACGGCCGTAAACCCTAAACCAGTAGCCTAAACCTAAACCCAAAAGCCGAAAAACAGCCCGACCCGCCTCGACTGTGGCCATCATGACAGCAACTAGAGTGAAACAGAGGCGCCTAGTTGACACGAAGTCCTCGAAGCCGTCCTACAACGTGGTCTATGGAAAAGCTTGCAAACTATGCGGAGCGGACATCAATGGCCAGGGCCAGGCTGGGGCTAGTTGACTAAAGGTGTCGGCTTATGCTGCGGGTCTGCAGCGTCCACTCTTGTTGGATGTAGCCGCTCGTTCGAGGCCTGCTGCTTATGTTGAGGATCGTTGAGGCTCGCTCAAAGTCGTTTGCGGCTCCTTTTTTAAAAAATATATATAGTCTAATTGCACAGCGCATGAGCCCTATACCCTAAACCCTCCCTCAATGCAGGGGTGTGGTCCAAATCCATGCACATAACAGGTTCCCACATCGACTTCGAGCCGACATCACGATTTGTTGGGTTTGGGGTCATGAGGTTTAGGAAGTGTTGGGGTTTAGGCTTTCTTTCATGAGGAACATGTAGTGTTGGGTTTCCGATGCTCACACTCGCACAAGGCAGGCAATAAACCCAACAATTCAGGGGTATTTTGAGGTTTAGGAAGCTTTGGGGTTTAGGGTTTAGGGCTTTGGGGTTAAAAGTTTTGGGGTTCCGTGTAAAAGTTTTGGGGGTTCCGTGCAAAAGGGCTTTTGGGTTTTGGGGGGTTGTGCGTTTTAGGCTCTCAGCGTGGTTTGCTGGTGCTAGGCTTCGAAGCCGTGTATGCCGACTGCAACATCCACACAAAAAGCCTCCCCTGTCTACTTGGAGTTTCATGAATAGTTATAAGTGGGAATACTAGTTATAAATCCCCTAATATGGGTTATAAGTATAGTTACCCTACTTAGAACCATACTTATAACTACCCTAAACCCTAATCCCTAAACCCTATAACCCTCTAGATCCCTTTAAAAAAACCCTACTGATAACTACCCATGAACCTCCAAGTACCAATCTTCGATCCAACTCCCAATCGGCTTAGACGTAGAATTTTTAGCTAATCGGCAAGTTCGTTCTGATGTCGGCTGTTTGGCTCTTCGGGTGCACGTGTAGCCCGTTATCCGACGCTTGCCAAATGCCCGTAATCAAGGAAGTTGGCACAGCCTAGACAAGATCTTCGATCTTACCAAGGGCCTCTTACACGGAACCCAAAACCTTGCAACAAAAGGGTTTTGGGTTCAGGGCTTAGAGTCTAGAGTGCAGCACAGGTGTCCCTGGATCTCCACAAAAAAGATGATCCGTCATAGGGTCCACGAACATAGCAAACTGAACCCTTGTTAGGAACAGCCACCCGTGGATTTAGGCTTCGTGTTCCACAAAGTTGTATATGCGTTGGACACTGTAAAGGATACCCACCCGCGAAACGAACATGCCCTCTCTCAACTCACAGGCAAAGCCGCTGCCAATAATTGAACCCGCTGTTGTGACAAGGAATGTGTACATATGGAGTTGTGTAGATGCCCACTTGCTAGGCTGCGAGCCATGAAAGCAGATAAGATTGGCACACTGGCCCAAAACCCACGGAAATAAAGGTTGAAACTTTCAGCATCGACTACCTTATAAGAACCCCAAAAGGTTGAAAAAGCTGGGTTTACAGCCAACAAGTTGGTTTTTGTTTTGCGCATAAAAGCAAGACGCTCCGTTCAGCCGCCCTCTCAGCAGCTGAATCGAGCTTTTCCCCAATCCCGTGAAGCCCGATTTGTGTAGCTTCTCTCTGCCTGCCAAATTTGACTCTCCACAGAAGGAAGCTGCACAAATCAGGCTTTGATGGATAAAGGTCGTCCCACAGAGCTCCAGTTCATCTCTCTCCCTCTCGGTATAGGGATATATAGGCATAGAGGGATGCTTGCCTCCGCCGAAGGTCGCTTGTCGAGGAGTAGGGCGCGTGATTCACTCTCGGAACTAGAGCACTGCTCTGTGTCATAACTACCGACAGGGGAGACAGGGGGTTTATCGGCTTGAGGTCATAGTCATCTCATAATGATGGCCCTCCTCCCCATGCGGGACTGATATGATACATAAGCGTCTTCGATAAAGCAGTTGGGGGCATCGGCATGAAGGGCTTAAAGGGAACTCCAGAAAGGTGGAATATGGATTAATGGTAGGATCCCCTAGAACTTACCTTAAAAGGGTTACGATAATGATATTCCAACTTTCTGGCTTCTACTGTAGAGGCATGATTCCAAGGCTGGAGCACTGAGGTCGGCTTTGGAACTGCCATGAAGAATGGCAGCAGTAAGGGTCAGCCGAGAACCCTGAGCCGAGCCTGGAAAGTCAAGGCTCACGGCTGCATCAGATGGACTACCAGATGCCCCTTCGGGGCGTCAGGGTTTTTGAATCCGCAGATGCAGGAATCCCGAATCAAGTTGTTATATGGTGAGCCGATTTAGTCTGCCTGCCTGCCTGCCTTGCAGGGCATGGGAGTGGTGGATGTGGCCGTATCACGTCTGATTGGCGTGGTGATGCTGATCGCAAACAAGACACAAGCCCAAAAGGCCCTGGCGGCTATGGAGCTGGCTGGTTTTCCTGTCTCTGGAGTTTCTCCTATCTCCCATGGAGCAGAGCCCGCTCTGATCATCCCCAGACCCAGGCCGAACGATTCTACGTACATGCGACAGCGGGATAAGAGTCTCCAGAGATTGCACAGCCCTGAATCAAGGACCCCGGGTGATCTTTAAGTTCGAATGAAACAGATAGATAGATAGATCTATGTATAATACATATATGTATAATACATGTATATATACAGACATACATACACACGTAGCTGAGGGTATCTTCACAAGGGATCCCTGTTTGATCCCCCGACAGGATGCCAACATGTGGCAAGCCCTGGCCAGTCCATGGTGCATCTCAAACCAGCTGAACCTCAGCTGCTTGGTCCAAGGGTTCGGGGTGTCGACCGCGAACCTGAAGCTTTAGACCCTCGACATCATGACCTACGAACCAAAACCCATCTGGTCGAGACCGCTAGGCTTTAGGCTTCAGAGTTTCAACACCTAAGCGACGAAAGCCGCCCTCAGCGTCAAGTCCCGAAACTCTAGTTAAGAAGTAACCGCGAAACCGTAAAAAACAATACGCTATCCCGCAACTCGGGAAAGCCGTGCCAGGACACCATGGTATCTTCTGAAGCATCAAGATCGACTCGATCCATCTTGGAGGTAAGCTTGCACTGCGTCGCGTCCTTGGCGTTCGTGAGATGTATTGCGCATGTAAGTTTTCACCTCAGGACCCTGAGACAGGGGATAGTAGTGGGGTAACGGCCTCGTACAGTAGGATCGTGACGCAGAACAGGGCCTCGCCAATAGACTCAAATTTTAACATGGGGTCTACACACTGCCACCACCGCCACTGGCACCGGCACTACCGCCCGCCATCGCCGCCGACACCGCCGCGCCCACCACCACCACCACCACCACCACCACCACCACCACCACCACCACCACCACCACCTGCTTCCAATCCCGCATTGTGCGTTTGCCCCACCACCTACATTGACACCGTGATCGCTATCCTCGCACCTGGACCACGATCACGATCACCCACATATACATCCTACATCCGTCGAGGACATCCTTTGTCAGCCAAGATTACGATTTCAGGGCTGAGCTGTTCAGGTGCGGGCTATTGGGGCTCACCGCTTTCGGGGGATATTCCCAAGCCAAGCGGCGCATGTGCTGATGAGGCCGAAGTGCTCCCCGGTGCCAAAGTTGAGTGCATCGCGGATGGTGAAGTAGAAAACCTCCGGACGGTACAAAGGGCAGGGTTTCGGTGTTAAGAGCTTTGGTTAGATAGACCACGTTGAGTTTGCACAAATACTCGCATAACACCTGGCAGGCGGCAACATCAAGTAGAACTGACTATATACCAGTCGCCAGTCTTACTTCGACCACTACTTCAGCGCTGACTCCGTTCTCGCATCATGCTGAGTTGTGCTGTGGGCTTAGCGTTTAGGGTTTTGTCCTCGGCACAGGGTGAGGTCAACAGGCTTTCGTCTAGCTTTGTGTTTGCTTCATTTTGGCGTTTCAGACCCACTTAGAGCATCGCTACGACGTCCCAAGATACTCTTCCCGAAACAGGAGGACCCAGCTGAAATCAATCAATTCCCAAATGGTCTTAAGTACCTGTATACATCGTAGAAAGTAGGGTTTCCCATGAGGGTAGTATCCCCCATAGAATCAGAAGCACTTAGGATCCGTAGGGATTGCAAGAAACTGACTGTGAATCCTTTGGTCCCGGAACGTGTAACAGCCGAGGCGCATGGTCAGGGCCCACACCTTCCCTCAGCCGCAATAGGGATGCCACCCAGAGACTCCAATATCACTTAACTAAGGAATATAGCTTAACTGATACTAGGGATCCTACGATATTCAAGGAATATTCCTGATTAAGGGATGTTGGAGTTTCTGGGCACACGGGGTCGAAGCGACTAAAGACTAACTAATCGATTGCTATAGGGAAAACCGGCTTGCACAAACGAAGATCAAGATCAAAAGCTCATGCTCACGCTCGTGGTTAGGGCGGAAAAGAAGATGACGACGATGACATAATCGGTTAACCTAAACTTAAACTGCGCCGGTGATGATGATGATGATGATGATGATGACGAGGTGATGGTCGATGGATGGAAGCTGACAGCACCGCTCCGCTCCCTCCACACACATAACAACCAAGAAGCAAGCCAGGGGATTTGGGGGTGGGGCTCAGGGCTTCACGTTTGGAGTTGACGGGGCCTCGCTGGGGTTCGGGTGCTTGAGTTTTAGAAAGATCTAGGCCAATAGCGACATGTCAGTCACCGCACCTAACACCCGACGAACAAACCAACACAAACTCCACCACCACTGCCTCTGTGACCACACCCATGCACCGGGAACGACAGCAACAGTAAACAAAAACAGGTCGAGGCAAAGCAAGGCCCTGTTCGTGTTCATGAGAAGTAGGCAGCTCGCTTGCTTCGGTCACCGGGACCACCCTTACAGACACCTTCTCAATCCTAGGATTTTGCAGACAATCGAAACTTAGCCTTTGACCTGAAACCTTGCTCAATATAAGGGCCTTTGTAATTCCAATAGGGTTCCTGGGCAAATGATGGCAGCATTAGAGCAAGGAAGCTTCAGGGAGCTAACTACAAATTACTGAGGCCCTATATGGGAGTTTCCGAAAATTAGGGGTACCTTATTTTGGGGTCCTTATAATAAGGATCCTACTATTTGGGGTACTATATTAGGCTCCCCTATTTTCGGAAACTCCCATATGACTTTAGTCGACACCGGGGGAAGCGTGCTAACAAGACTTGATCCATCTCGCACGATTTGCGAATGATGGCTCCGAAGGATCCCTTGGCAGAAAACCCTCAGCACTGGCTCCAAAGCCCAAGCCCCTGGCCGGCAAAAGAACGAACCCCAAACATGAGTTTCGGCTTGAGTGGCTCCCCGAGGGATAGGTTCCACTTCAAGAAGTTGTCGTAGTAAGTGCCTTGAGCCAAGGAGCAACGACAAGACGCCCTGCATGTAGCATATGTCTCGTACGGTATAGTACAGTATGGTCAGCAAGATGCCCCACTTGGGGGTGAGTTGTTGGTCCAAAGCAGACTCAAAACTTGGCACTACTCCTTCTGCTACTATCTGCGGCTACTACTACGACGACTACTACTACACTGCTCCAGAAGCATGAGGGGTAGCGGTGGTGGTGGTGGTGGTGGTGGTGGTGGTGGTGGTGGGTGGTAGCGAGTGGGTAGTGGGAAATGAGTAGAGGTGGTAATTAGCATTCGAAACCAGAAATCAGAGCCTAGTAGTTGGTAGATAGTCGATAGCAACAGTCGCAGGAAGCTGTTGTGGCCAGTAAGCAGCATCGCTCGTGTTTCTACAGGTGTGCTTTTGGTAGTTGGCCTAAACACATATACTGCCAATACTCATTCCGGAGACCCTAGCTAGCTGCTCGCGGGGCCGCCGGCCCCAAAACCTATTTCTCCAATCCCCCAAGAAAGCTCACATCCCCAAAGCCTCTATTACTCCACCGGCCCTAAACCCTCAACCCGAGCCGGGACACGGAAGGCTTTCTGCGAAGAGAACTCAGGGCATCTGGCCATGAGGGGGTTCGCCCCCGGAAGCGACCCAGCCTGCTCACGAGATACATCGCTTCATGGGTTGACATGTTGTGCAGTGAAGGTTCGGGGGTTACAGGTGCAAAGGTTTTCTGCATTTACGGTTGAAGTTGGCACTGCCCTAAACCCTAAACCCTAACTCCTAACTAACGAGTGCTTTGGACGATTCGACGCCCTGGTCTTCGGCGGTGTTTGCCTTGCACGTCTCGAACAACTTTAAGGGTTCAGGGCTTCATACGTTCCCTCAGATTGCTTCAATGGGTTTGCAAAATTTTAAGTTATGGGAGCTTCCGAAAATGAGGGACCCTAATATCATACCCTAAATACTACGATCCTTATTATAAGGACCCCGAAAATAAGGCACCCCCTAATTTCGGAACCCCCTTACGAGACTCACTAAACCAGCCTAGAACCTGGCCGAGGACGATGAAGCATCTTAAACTCTCAGGGGTTTAGGTTGGGTACGGCCCCCATACAGTAACAGTCTATAGTAGGGCTACTACTGCTGATGGACAAAATCCTGCATTACCCATTATAAGGAATATACCATAATTACCATAGTTTAGGGTCCTTGGGGTCATGCAGGATTTTGTCCATCAACAGTATTAAGGGCCTCATACACCTATATTATGAATATTATCCAACTGTTACTGAGTGGGCGTCGTAGCCAAGGTTTAGGGTTTAGGGGTTCAAAATATAATAGGGCCCTACTATAATCCTTATAGTCACTATTACAGGGTGGGGGCAGCTTCCAGGGTTTAGGGTTTCAAAACGCAGACCTTTGTTGCCACTAGCCAGATCCCGACCTGCTATGCAGATCCTGGAACACTACTCTGCATACTACGAGCCCTAAACGCCAGAGCCCTGAAACACCTAATATAGGGGCCTTAGTAATTAATTAGAATAGGGTTTTGAAGCCCATTATACTATAATCCTAATCAGGATCCCCCCATATAGTATTGGTAATTATCAAGGCCCCTATATTACACGAAAGGTTCCCCGGCCTGTGGGTATGACCATCCGGTCTCAGTGATCCACAAGGGATCCTGGTAGGGTTTAGGGTTTGTTTTGTTTTATGGGCTCTTTTCCGTCTGCACAAGCGTCCGAAACCCCAAAAGCTGAGGGAGCCTGTGGGCCCAACCCTGAGACTAAAACGACCGAAGAGTTTAGGGTTTAGGGCTTAGGGTGACGGAGCAGCTTGAGGTCCAGGGCCATGTGGTGGTTTCCGACAACAGGGGACCCTAATAAAGCATCCCAAATAGTAGGATGCTTATTACAAGAGCCCCAACATGAGGTACCCCCGATTGTCGGAAACTTCCATGTAGGGATAGGGTCGTCTATGGAGTTTTTGGGTATTGAAGAAAAGGGTCTTGATGATTAGCATCGGGTTTTCGGAGTAGACTATAGTACCAACCGGATTAGGATAAATATGTCGGGGCTAAAACTAAAAGCGGATATTGTAATGAAATTATTACCTTCTTCCGGCCTCGAATACTCGGGTCTTGGGGCCTAGGGCGTTGATGCTCTCGTAACTCGGACTGCCAGACGATATCTCGGTTCACAGGTTGGACTGTGGACCAGCCTGTCAAGCAAGAGCCACGGCCGGAAAGCCTAGCAACTAGTTTTGGCTTACGTCTAGGGCGTCTGTTGAACACTCGGCAACACCAGGCGAGGTCGTAGCGTCTAGCGTCTTTAAGCTTGCTCGGGTGTTCAAGATTCGGGTCTGGAACTCCTGTGATCGTCTCGTCCCCGTCTTTCCTGTCATGTATGGGTCGGGAAAACACTTAATGCTTCAGCCCTGGTAGCACTATATATCATCAGCACTGTATATCATCATGGTATGATGAACCACAAAACCATAGTCTAAATGCTGAGGCCCCTATATTTTCGAGATCAGAGTGCCCGCGGGAACCGTCTTCCAGAAGACGCCGGATGCATATCTGAACTCGACAGCTGTCGTGCCAACACGGGGAACCAGAAATGTGACAAAAACAACACTACACATAGCAGCAGCTGTCGGTGCAAGTTCAGTGTTGTCTGGCTACAATACATCCACCGGAACTCTTTTCACGACCCAAGGTGCACCCAACCAAACAAACAATTCTAGAACGTCTGTGGTTACCTGTCTCAAATCGTGACAAAACCGAGAAATCCAGAATCCAGCGAGCTAGTGCTTTACAACATGATTGTGCGAAGCTGCCACCCTCGAACGGACCAGCTTGGATATCACAGGCAGCGAACCAAACCCACGAAATGGAATCATTGCAGATTGCTGCACATGCTTGGAGGTTCATGGGAAGTTATGAGTAGGGTTATAAGCAGCGTAACTATACTTAAAACCCATATTCGGGGACTGAATAACGCCACTTATGACTACCCTAGACCCTAATCCCTAAATCCCCATAGGACCCCTTCAAGGGACCCTTAAAGGGAACCTCTAAGTGGAAGAAATGAGTCGCTAATACTGCACGCCGAGCATCATCGGGCTTCTTTGTGAGAAGTGTGATGCGCTTTCGGAGGGCCAAGGTCTGGGTCAAGGGTTGTAGGGTTTAGGGTCAAGGTTTCGGCATGTGAGCTTCTCAAGAGACTCCATCCAATATCCCCTGATTAAGGAATGTACTTGAAATCATATTCTGGATCGTACTATAATTTGAAGTATATTCTTTAGTTAAGTGTGTGTGTGTGTATGTATATATATATATATATCTAGGTTTTACACTGCTCCAAAGAAGGACCCGCAAATGCAGACAAGCCAGATCGGAAGCCTAAACCCTGACATAGGGGCCTGGATAGTTGGAATAGGGTCTTGGGGCATATACTAGTACAGCGACAACAAGCGCCCCAGGGAGTATCATGACAATTGCTCCCAATCTTCAACTCCGAATCCTGGTAAAGTTGCCGGCACATGCTTAGACTCAGACAGTTTTAGACGTTCACAAATGCCATGGCTGCCGACGGCTGCAACAGCCCACTGATATCCGGATTCCAAGTACTAGGTGGTACGGAAGGGCAAACCCTGTAAATCCTCCGCTTCGATAAGCACGACCTCCTTACAAAACCGCGACAGGTCCTATGGACTTGAGATTCGGATGGCAACTACTGAGTAGTTAAATGTCACAACTGTTCGAAACTCCACCTTGCCAAAGCGTCTTGAATGCCACGAACAATGCCAAACCAGCCAGAAGTATCATTCGCCCGAATTCTCCCACGGCCATCATTTCTTCTCATCGTTTCAGGTTGGTAAACCCTGATCCGCACCACAGCTTACACAGTTCTGGTTGCAATCCAGCTTAGGAGGCAGTTAGCGGCATGACGCTGACTACAGTTAAGTACCTCGTTGCTCCTTGGAAATGTGCGGATCAATGCGTGCACACGCAAACCCGGGACTCGATAACCGGCAGTCGCCCTGTGAGCAAGCGGCCGTGGCGGGCAAGAGACAAGTCCTTAGCCAGGTGGGTGTTGGATCATTCGGCTCTCTCTCTCTCTCTCTCTCTCTCTCTCTCTCTCTATACATAAATAATAAATGAAAATAAATAAGTAAAGGCCCCACGCTGCAAACATGCTCGGCAGTTCAGGCACCCCAAACCGTCAGCCCTGGACAAAAACAACAATCGGGTAGAGTAGGAGTCGTACGCCATCGGTCCTGGG
Source organism: Symbiodinium sp. CCMP2592 (assembly GCA_905221615.1). Taxonomy (NCBI): domain Eukaryota; class Dinophyceae; order Suessiales; family Symbiodiniaceae; genus Symbiodinium; species Symbiodinium sp. CCMP2592. Next base: position 928,774 of record CAJNDT010000835.1, on the reverse strand, counting down.
CATATCGGAAAAGCCTCAGTGGCCGTGTGTATTGTCTGTAAGACAGGGGCTGTAATAATCAGAATCAAGTCGTTTTAAGGATTCTTTAAATTAAATTATAAGCATTCTTCAACGTTGTACCAAACAGGTTCTATGATGCAAAGGGGCCTGAATAAATGGAACCAGGTTTCGGGGGCTGTTATACTCTCTTTACGCTCGGGAACCCAAACCTTGATCCAAAATGGAGCTGATTGTTCAGGCTCTTGTGCGGTGGTCCTTGGAGCCTTTGCTAGGAAGCAAACACCTGGCAGTTGGGAGAGTGACACCCACGGTGCTGTTTGTTCGCAGGAAAGTTTTTTGCAGTGCCGAGGTTCAACAGTCTGTGACGGGGAGGCAACTTGCATGGTGTTTCGGCATCTTAGGCTCTGGCGCATCCGGCGCAGATTTTTCGAAGGTCGCTGGTGTTTCGGTAGTCTCGGATTTCTCCCACATGCAACCAAGCATCGGCTCCATGCACAGGGCCTGCGACATCAGTTCTGTCTCGACGGGCCCTCTTCTTCATTTGGGGTTTCCTGAAGCATTAAGTCACCCGTAAATCCGAACTTACGATGTAGCTTTGGATTCATGATTCATGCATCTACTCAAGCCCAAAGCAGATTCAGACTAGCATCGCGGTCCTGACACCTTTCTTCACCAGCCATTCGAAGCTTTCAGCAAATGAAGGAAGAAGTTAAGCAGGTCCCTCTACTAAGACCTTTGTAAAAGGGGCATAATAATCAGAACAGGATTTTGGGGCAAAGGAATACCTACGAATATCGTTACCAGCCATTGCATCCCCAATATTATTGTGTACCCTTTTGAAAAAAGTTTTCTTCAGGCGCCACAGAAAGACCCCGAGGGGGCCCAAGGTTCCTCCATCTCCCTTGGTTGGGGTTTCGGGGGTTTCGGGTTCAGGGTATCCGATAATCACATGGCATATATTAAGGTTTGCACCACCACTAACAGCCAAACGTTGCTTTCAGTGGAACCCATAAAAGGTCAACTCACATGGAACCTAAAGCGGGGCCCATGTTCTTTGATTGGTGTCCCTTTACCCAAGGGCCTTTGGCGTTTGCGCATTACATCTGTGAGTCCGGGGGTGGAAGGGGAGCAGGAGCCCAGTCTAGCTGCAAGGCAATTGAGCAGCCACTAGGATGTCCTAACACCTCACTAGATTTATCTACACGCCTTAAATTTCTTAGACCCGATCAGCCCTCAACCCTCTTGACCGATTCTAACGATGTCCCGTAGATGCCTCGATCAAATCCTAACTCTGACTACGACACCACAATTTGCAGAACTCCCATTATAGAACCACTGTCTTTACAAACCTAACAACGCCATTAAAGCATCCTACGGCCACAAAAACGGCAAGTATGCCAAAGCAAAATTGTGAAGCCCTGTTAACACCCACCTTAACGCCCTGCAACAAGCCCTGCCCCCAGAAACCTTCAAACCCTAAATCTCCGAGAGCCCGCTAAAACCAGTATGAATTCATGCAGGGTTTAATTATGATTTTGGGATTTGTTTGAACAACACTTTCCGGTTTCGCAAGGGGTCTGGTTTAGGGACGTTTGGATTTCGGGAATCTAAATATACTTAAGCAAACAAGCAATCCTTCCCAACAGCGAAAAGCTTTGAATGTCCAAGGTTTCCTGGCCTTTGCCAGGGACTGGTTGCACTTCGACGCGCTGCCCGGGTCTAAGTGATTCCCCGGATCGAAGTAGGGATAGACATTGATGGTCCAGACCTCGCGATTTTAGGGTTTAGGACAGAGCTGCTATGGACGAACCCCTTCCAGTGTGGCAATTCAGGGTTTGGAAGGCTTAAGTCTTACCTTATAGCATCGTAGTATACATACCCTTAGCCCGAAACTCTGGATTGCAAAGAGGTCCCTTCCAGAGCCCTTTCCCACTAGGCACATGATGTCTTATTTAGCCTCATCTAACCCGTCTACCCCTGCTACCTTTAAGCTGTAGCTCCGTCTTCAGCTCCAAAACCCACATCGTATCCCCACAAGCGGGGAGTGAAGTGGGAACCTAAACTGTGACCGGGGTGAATCTTGCTTGAGGTTGCACACGAGCCGAGAACAAGCTTGGCAAGGCTGATCAGGGTGTTGGGTGCCATCTGCATTCCTATAGATGTTACCCCTCGCAAGATGAATCCATGCAGTACTCGGTTTTAATGCTGTAATGTAGGGCGAAGGAAGTGGTGGTTCTGGGTCAAAAGCTCGATGTTCCTTCCGGGCACAAACAGCGAGGCATCGGCATAGAGATCAGAGGGGATAAAGAACACCCTACCCGGACCCTACCCTAAATCCTGCATCATGATTGCTATCCTGAAATTCTAAATCCTAAACTAAATCAATTGTCAGCATGGGCTTGGTTTCCCCAAAGCCTAAACTCGAAACTAGACCGCCCAACTACCCTTTATTGTAGTCCCTGAGAGAGAAGAAGAACTAGAGCCCTTGAAAGGGTGCTTGAGGTTTTCCCGAAACCCTACTTTTTGAGAGCCCCGGAGACCCCGGTTTAGGGTTTAGGGTTTCGACGCTCACACTCGCACCGGCAGGCAAGGCTCCACATAGTCCAATGGATCTCCACTACTGCCAGACTACCATGCAGGGGCGGATTCACACACCAGTAACATAGGTAGCTCATATACATCAGGCCACTCATCCGGGTTTAGGGTTTAGGGTTCCCAACTTTTTGCTGCTGAAGAACCCAGCGGCGGCCGAAGGCTTTTGTGACGTTTTTCAGGAATGACAGCACCATGGCACCTCTCAGAGACATCTACCTAGACCCCTAGAAGTAGGTAAAATCATTGGCCCAATCCTATAAAAGGCTATTATTCTACATACTTTCGGGGTCCAGGTAGGTATCCCCTAGTTAAGGAGTACCCAGGGCTCCTTTAAGGGATCCTTGAGCGATCTGTAGGGTTTTGGGTAACCAAACACCCCAATATTCCTTAGTTAAGGAATACACCTTAAGTTATGGCAGGATCCCTATATTCCTGCATTAAGGGACCCTAAACCCTAAACCCTAATAATAAGGTATATTCCGAATATTCCTTCATTAAGGGATATTGGAGTCGCTCGGCTGCAGGAAGCATCCCCCTTCGGGTTTAGGGTGTAGGGTTTGGGTTTTTTGGTGGTAGGATTTGGAGTTTCAGCACTCGCCGGTGAGGGAGTTAAGGGTTTTCGGTCTAGAAGCGGCTGAAAAGCCTTTAAACACTCAAAGCCCAATGACTGTGGAAGCCTCGAATAAGGCAGTCCTTCGCCAGGTGCACTTCTTGACTAAACTCTCTTTTCTGTTTCTTTACGTGGGCACGAAACTTATTTAGGGTTGCTTTGCATGTTTCCTTGTGCAGGCTCAGGAACACCATCCCCCAAAAAGGAAGCTTTAAACTATCCTGAAACGAAAGAGTAATCCCGGGGCTTTGTAATTAGAACAAGACTTTGGGGGCGCATTAGTTTCTAGACCCAAGAGTAACCTAGGAAGAAAAAGGGTGCCCTTTTTGGTTTAAAGGGGGTTATAAGGGAACCTAAACCCTTAAAAAGAGAATAAGGGCCTACTCTGGGTCCTAGGTTTTAACCGGACGGAACACAACCCTGAAGCCGATTATTCCGACCCCCCATGCTACTCTTGGCAGGCCGACGGGGTGTGTCCACGAAAGGGCTGCCGGCCATGATGTAGCCTCAGGGCTCACGGTTTCGTTGGGTTTGCTCAGGCTTTTTGGAGCGTATGGCTTAAGGCTTACCAGGGGTTAAAGGAAAGTCTTTTATATAGGGCTCACGGATTATGAGTTTCTACGGTTCAGGGGGTTTGGGATTTAGGGTTGAAAGGGCTTACGATTTCCCCCACTCCCCCAAGTGCCTGCATTAATTTCGGGAATCGGGCATGCACTGGACTCAAGAAGGAACAGCTACTCCTCAGCCCATACTCGCCATCCTTCCTGAGCCTTGCATGTCGCTTAAAACCTCAATAAACCTTCATCCTAAATCCTGAACCTCATGGGTTCGGCACGTTCCCGGAGGTTCTATGCTTCTCTGAGAGCGTATGACTTGGGGTTAGTAGCTTGATCCCTCCGGTTCGGTCTTGAGGGTCGAACGTAAGTATTCACTGACTTAGTTGCTGAGTTCTCAAGTCCCAAAAAGTGTACACTTTCAGTTCTATAAGGGGCTATATTATCAACCATCGGCTGCAGATTGGTTTGGCGGTCTTCGTCTCTCCTAGACTTGGGTTTTGGGGAGTGTTCTCGTGCTACAAGTACAAAAAGGAGCCCCAAAAATCGTATGGGCAATTCTTAAGGCCCCTACAGTACCCCGAAACCTTCAAAATGTCGCTCCTCTCCATCATCGGCACGAGGCACAAGGGCAAGCGCTGGCAGCTTCAGTTAAATCTATTCAAGACATTCTGTAGCTGGTACAAGGCAACCCGGAACCACAGAAAACCACAACTACTAACCGACTAACCCAACCATCCAAGATGCCTCCGAAGACGCTGGTCAGGGGCACATCGCCAAATCCGTCCTAGGCTGTGGACTCTCTTCGACTCCCACGAGTCGGTACTCCCTTTGGCATTTGGACGGTTGCAATCGTCAGAGACTGTCGACTCACGAACCATTTTTCTGTTTTGAAACTGGACTCAGGTCTAGCTAGACCACGACCTGCAATCCTTTCTCCGTCTTTTCCTGAACCCTTTCAGAAGGCACATGTCTCTTGCCAAGTGCAGTTCCAGATGGTCAGGTCTAGCTGCTCTAAACCCTACAAACCCTAGACCCTAAACCCTAACCCCTACACCCTATAAACCCTAGACCCTAAGCCCTAGCATGATGGCGGCCAAGGCAGCTACTGAACCCAGACAAAACTAACTACCAAAGATGCGCCTGGGCTGCTAATGTGCTCAGCAGCTCCTGTGTGGGTTTCGCACATTAGGGGTACCTTTGTATGGGGTCCTTATGAGAAGCATCCTACTATTTAGGGTGCTATATTAGTATATTAGGGTCCCCTATTTTCGGAAACTGCTGTGTCAGTCTTGTTAAGACAGCCTCTGCACAGTCCGTTTCAGTCGTGTTAAGACAGCAGGGCATCCGACACTTCTTCCCCGGGGTCATAGCAACCAGTGCGCGGAGCTGCTGGGTTTTGCTGCTGCCGCTGCTGCTGATGTGCTGGAGCCATGCCGCACTTGCCAGTCATTGCTTAGCTAGTCCATCACAAAAGACATATAATATATGATAAAAACAGAACTCATGAGAATGTCGTGTATTAGATGGGAAAAACGTACGAGCAATACGTTACATTGTACGATGATACAACACAGTACTATATGATGAGGAACACGACGACACAACATAACACGATACGATAAATCGCTATAGCGTAGTTAATAAACCATGATAGAGTAACCATTACAGCATGGTACAGTTTGCCGAGACCTGGCTTTCAGGCTTTTGCGGGGCTTCTCATCAGAAGCATGTTCAAACAAGCGGCGATGGCATCCAAATCTGCCGCCCTCTCCAACATCTTCCTGAAGAAGTAGCCTGGAAGATGACAGCAACGAATGGCGCTGAGAAGCTGTAAACAGCCAGTATTCCCAACCAGCGAATTCCAAACCTGAGCCCGTCGAGACCTCTGCGGCCTACAGATGAAATCACACAGCAAAGACACCTTCACAGCCCGAAATGCCAAGACCCAGAACTCCACATCCCCAAAGCCGGAACGAGGAGAAACCCAATCCCAGAGCCCCACGTATGTGTAAGCCTTCAACAGCCAACCTTGATTGATTAGCCAACATTGACACCCCCAAACCCTAAACTCTCACCTCACCGTAAACCCAAAACGCTCCGAAAGTGGTACTGAGGAGGATGGGGTGATCAGGGCGTGTGGAGCTCGGGACTCACATGTTCAGGTCTGCGGCACAGAACTGTGAGGTGTCAATTCATTGGTTCAGTCTTTCGGTTCGAAGGGTCTTAGGGTTCCTTTAAAGGGATCTATAGGGGTTTGTTGATGCAGGACCTGGCCGTCAACGACTTCTTCGCGCAGCCTTGATGGCTGAAGTTGGAGCAGAGCTCCATGTGAACAGCAGTTGGCACGTACAGGTTAGTCCAGAGGACAACGTAAGCCAGCAGTTGCTTTGTGTGCGTAAAAGACGTAAGTCCGAGTGCTGAGCCATGGTTCTTTGAAGCTGCTTTTTCTGGTGATTCTGGAACGAAACTGAGAAGATTAGCATGGACTCTGCAGACGGCAAACTCCAGAGAACATACCTCCCGATCCTGCTCCTTGCACTTGGGTCTGGCCCCGAACCTCAGTAATCATAACCCCCGTCGGAGGGGCCTGAAGCCCAGGCACAGCCTGATGTAAAGCAGAAGAGGAGGGGTCCATGGCTCTCTCCATCCCAGATGTCATCTGAGCTGTCGCCACAGTACCACTTCCAGAACCCGCCGGTTGCAGTAGATGGCCAGCTGTCTCAGCTGGACCGCTTGCACGTTCAGCCAGAAGGCTGGCTGATAGCACTTCACCGTCAATGTCTTGACTTCCGCGAATAGGAGGCAGGAATCCGTTAAGCACCCGAGGGGCGCCTTGCGTTCCAGCTTCTTGCGCAGTAGCAACACTTGGGCTACTCATAACCTGTTGAACATTGGAATCGTGTTGGACGTCTGGGACGTCCTGTGCATTGGGTCTGAGAGCAGTCCAGACACTGCCCACTGCAGTGGAGAACTTGATGGCTATGTCTACGACTGGAAGATGGGCCCAGGAGCCCACTGGGGTTCATGATAGCGTCGAATATGGCTCTGTCAGATCTTCGGTGGGAAGGACTCAAACTTCCCCTCCGTCGGCTACGCAGGTTCCTACAACCCCGTTGTTGGATGCTGCTACTTTGATGAGAATGCGGCAACTTCAGGAAAGCGCTCCGTTGCTTTACCCGGAGGCGTCGCCACTGCCACCGGCTCCGAGACCGGAGTCCACTTCATCGAGCGACTTGCAGGCTGAAGTGAGAAGACAGTTGACGGAGCTGATGGCGAGTAGAGATGAAGAGACTAGGTTGCTTCGCGCCCAAGTAGAGGCGCTGTGTGTAGAGAATCAGAGCCTGAGGCTCCGTGTCGAAGCTGATGTACAGTCCGGGATGCAGAGCTCGAGACCTGGGGTAAGTAATCCTAGTGGGTTAGGAGGGTTAAGTTGGTTAGGGAGAGGCTTGGGTACCTTGATGGGTCAACAGAGGGCTGGAAGGGTTCTGGAATCCTCTCCATCCCCTCCGCCTCCTCCACCGCCTCCGGCGCCCCCGATTTGGCCTCAGCTGAGAGACCGTGCACCACCCGAGACTTCAGCGTATCCTCAGCACTCTTTGGACTTTGGTGTTGGGCCGCCTGGACTTACGGCCGTGCAGCAGCCTAGCTTCGGTTTAGGCCCCAATGTAGGACCCTCTTTAGGTTACGGAGACCGAATCCCTAGCGCAACTGGCCCCGTCGAGCTTAGGCCCATGTCAACCTTGAGGAGTGAAGTAGTGCCTGTTCCCGAATTACCTGACCCGAGATCCTTAGGAGTAGCCCCTGCGAACCCTCCCGAGCCTCCTGCGTCGAGAAGTGGCCAGAGCCACGGGGCGTCTGTTGTGCCTGGCTCTGTGGTGTCAGGGCAGGCTGCGACTTCGGTTCCAGGGCAGGCTGCGACTTCGGTTCTAGGGCATGCTGCGACTTCGGTTCTAGGGCATGCTGCGACTTCGGTTCCAGGGCAGGCTGCGACTTCGGTTTTAGGGCATGCTGCGACTTCGGTTCTAGGGCATGCTGCGACTTCAGGTTCAGGGCATGCTGCGACTTCAGGTTCAGGGCATGCTGCGACTTCAGGTTCAGGGCATGCTGGAACCCCGGACCCCATGAGTGTGGTTCTAACTGGCATGGCTCAGCTTCAGAGTGTGATAAGCGAACTTACGAGTCCAAAATCGAACAGCAAACCAGAAGCCATTAAGCCTGGCGTGGTTTCCCTTCCGGCTCTTCCAAGTCATGGGCCAGATAGCTGCTTGCACTTTGCCGACTGGCTCCATGAGACTAAGCCAGCACTAGCCGATGTTTCGGATAGTTCGGAAGAACTCTGGGCATTGACTGTGGCGGAGGCTACCACTTGGTACGCTGCATACTTGAAGCTCGACCCACTCAGTAGGCTAACTTTCAAACCCACACCGTCGTCAGAGCTAAGCCAACCTAAGTGGACTCGTGTATGCCGAAGAATAGAAAACATGATCTTAATGTCCGCCCCGGCCTCGATACGAGAAGAAGTTAGCGCTTCTAGGACCTCTGGATTGCTAGCTGTGCTTTGCAAACTTTTCATTATCTACGGGCCGGGCAGCTTGACAGAGAAAGAAATCGGGCTGCGGCACATCCAGGATCCTCCGGCATGCACAAGTGTCCAGGAGTGCATTGATGGGTTGCGCCGCTGGAAGCGGTGGTGTAGTCGCATGACGGAACTAGGGGGTATACTCCCCGACCCGGCATTGCAGTTGAAAGCTGTGACTAAAATCACTCGTTCAGTGTTATCTCAGCATTCGGAGCTGGCCTTTAGGGTGAACCTTGCGCGGGCGTCCCTCCAGATAGACTTGATTCCGGATGATGATAAGGTGTCGCGATTCCATGCGCAGGTGTTGAGCGAGCTTGAGTCCATTGTGCACCGAGGGGATAAGGACAAGGATAAGGGGAATAAGGATAATCCTCCTGCGCCTAGTGCCAAAATCAAGGGTGTAGAAGCGCAAGTGTCTGATGTTCCGCCTTCTCCGAAACCGCCTAAGAATCCCCCTAAGGCGCCTCCGAAGGGACCTAGCCCAGCGAAATCCTCTGCAGGACATGACGCCTCTGTCAGGCCACCGTGCACCTTCTATAGTAGCCCAACAGGCTGTAAGAAGGGATCAGAATGTACTTACACTCACGATTGGTCCGCCTTTTCGAATTCTGAGAAGTCGACTAGGTGCAAGAACTGTGGGAGTAAGGCTCATAAGGGGCCAGACTGCACTGCTGGGACGAAGCAAGGTGAATCTCCGAAGGCAAAGGCTAAGGCGAAGGCTCCAGGATCCCAGAGGGGTGTAGCCGACACGTCGCAGGCACCACCGCCACCACCGGCGGATGTGAATCAGCAACATATCAAGAGTATGTTGGCGGACGCAGCGATGATCCTTCAACAGGTAATGCCGAATAAGGAGCAGGGTGCTGGGGCGTCTTCGTCAACGGCTCAGGCAGTTCCCATTGCAGGTGCCCCGATCCCGCAAGCCGATCCCGTACAAGGAACCCCAGTGTCTCTAGCTTCCATCCAGGCTCAAGTTGAGAGCCTTAAGGCGGCTGCTAGAGATCACGAGGCGAAGGCAAGCATAAGAATGGTTGAGCCTGACACTAGGATCATTAAGGCAGTGGCACTGTTGGATTCTGGCGCAACGCACGCAGTGATCCCTTATCGCGAAAGCCTCACCAATCTTGAAAGGGTTCCCGTAACTTTAGCGGGTGACGCCAAACAAGAGTGGATGCGCACAGCTGGGGGAACGCTCGTGGTCCCTCCTGATCCTGCAGCTGGGTCCGAAGAGCCAAACCTACAGACAATCCTGCCCCTTGGGGCACTCGTAGAATCCCTAGGCTGCCGTGTGAGCTGGAGTAGACGTCAGGGACTCCGAGTGTTCCATCCGACTATGGGGTTGCTGAAGACAGGTGTGTCGGGAAATACGTGTCCTTATGTGCAAGAGGACCAAGCATTACGCCTCATATCCGAACTAGAAGATCACAGACTTGAGTCCTTTAAGCAGCGGGTGCAGACATTGGAGAGTCAGTTGGAGGTGTATGACCAACGGCCTGATCCCACTCGGTCGTTGCAGCATTTTGCTGCGACAGGGGACCGTAAGGATCTGCTGTGTGCCTTGATGACCCAACCCTACTTCAAGGATGTGCCTGAGGACCTCGTTGCAACCCTCGCCGAAGGGATTCCAGACTCGAGCCTTGATTCAGGTAAGTCAATCCTGAAAACCCTTCCCCTCAAGCGCGCTGCACGGCGTGGCCTGCTCAGCTCGGATCGCTGGGTAGTTCACTTGTGCTCGGGACCTGAGACCTCTGGGGATCCTATCGCTAGTTGGTGTGACAAGAGTGGTATGGCTTTCTTGAGGGTGGACCTAAGACAACGGGGTGGAAAGGGCTGGGACTTGCTTTGCACGGATGGGGTGTGGAAGGTTCTTCTGTGGGCCGCTGCTCATGGGAAGGTATCTGTGCTGCTTTCTTCCCCACCTACGGTGAGAAATGGAAAGATCAGCCGACTGCACCTGCAGGACATGTTTCTCTGGTCTTTGGCATCGGTATCCCGAGGCCGAGGCATCCCATATGTTGCGGAGGCGGTTGGGATTCAAGAGGAGGTTTGTGAGAGCTTCCGACGCTGGTCTGGAATGAATCGGTTCCTTATTAGCCAAGGGGCTTTGGGTGATGATTACGCACGCCCTACTGTGCTCACAACCAATTTGGATTTCAGCCACGTTGCGAGTCTCCCGTGTGCTGGAAGTTCAGTCCCGCCTCCCAATGGTAGGATCTGGAGTAAGGCACTTCGAGAAGAGTTGGTGAAGACCCTTTTGGGGACCCCTTCAGGCCCTGATTGTGAGATCTTGGATAGAGTGATTGCGAAGGGGTTAGCAGAGCGCGGCCCAAGTGCAATCAACAATCCCGATGGTTCAATGATGGTGTGCCCCTCGGCCTTGGCAGCTTCGGAGGCTGAGGCGCTTGCGCGTGCTTTTGAGGCTGAAAGCATCATTGATTCAGACTCCGAAGGGGAACCTGATGAAGCGGTGGCGCTGGATGAGCTAGGTGATGGCACTTCCGGTGAAGGTGTTGAGCCTGAGTGTGTAAAGGGAGTTCAGGGTGGTGACTGTCCACCTGGGAATGCGTCTCAGGAGGAGCCGGGGTTCAAGCCTACAAGCATCTCTGAGGCCGAGGCCGAAAGGTGGCGCCAGCACTTGCTCAACGGGCACCTCCCTTATCGTAGAGATTGTAAGCAATGTATAGAGGGGGCGGGGTTAGGCCCTTTTCATAGACGAATACGCCACCCACGCTCCTTCGCGTTGTCGGTAGACCTTTTCGGCCCAGTGCCCCCACATGAGGCAGGCAGGGACGAAGGTTGCATCACAGGGAAAACAATCCTGCGCTACGGACTTGTCGGTGCCTTTAGGGTACCCCGGTCTTTGATCCAGGACTCAGATAAGCCTCATAAGCCGGATGGAGTGAAGGACTTGTTCAGCAGCGGTAATCCCGAATTGCCCGATGGCGAGAATGAGCTGGCGGAATATGAGCCTTCAGATCCGGGAGGGGAGCTGTTTCCAGAACTGTTTGGTCCAGGCATAGAGGCGAGTCAGCAGCAGGAGGATTCAGATCCATTGCCCAAGGTGAGTGCAGCTTCGGCAGAGGATGCTAAGTCCTCTGTTTGGGATCCTGTTGACCTCCCTGAAGACAAGGAGGAAATGGAACGCTTGATCGAAGAGTTGAATGAGCCTGTTGATCAGGTGGTTTTGCGGTACTTCGTTCCACTGCGCACTAAAACAGGTGTGGAAGTTACGGAAGCCCTTCAACAAATGATCTTGCAAATAAACCAAAGGTTCCCAGTGCGTAGCATCCATCATGATCCTGGGACCGAATTCGGGTCCACCGCCCTCAGTCGCTGGTTGGCGAACCACGGGGTGAGAGTTCAACACTCTCTACCCACCGATAAGAGAGGCAATGGCCTCTCCGAACGCACTGTCGGCTGGGTTAAGTCTCGCATCCGTACATTGCTAAATGGGGCAAGCCTTGGAGTAGTATGGTGGCCTCTAGCAGCACGATGGGCGGTTGCTAAGCATAACGGGATCATTTTAGGAGAGCCTGAGCTTCCAGCCTTCGGGCAACGAGTTCTGCGTCGCGTCAAGCGACCTGCCGATGGGACTAAGCAGTTGATGGAGCGTTGGGTCGAGGCAAGATACGCAGCGCCGCATCGATCCATCCCAGAGGGACATGTCTTGATAACTGAGGCAGGCAACTTGGTCGCTTCGCGGGGTTTTAAGTCCAAGGTTGTTGATCCTTTAACTCTTGAGGGGTTAGAACTTCCAATTCTTCAGGAGGAGGAAGCGCCGGAGGGAGAACCAACCGGTGAGGTGATTGATGAGTCCGGAGTTCCCGTAAGGAGACTTAGAGAGAAGACTTCGGTGAGGTTTGTTGAATGCTTGGATTTCCCAACTTCTGAGGAGGTTTCGCAGGAGTTCTTGCTTTCGCAGAATTATAGTATCGAAGCTCTTCGCAAGGTGTTGAGTGCAGTGGCCCAGGAGGAGGAGAGTTCGGTTGACCGAAGGGGAATAGCCGAGGGACGTCAAATCTTTGGTGCATACTGCCATGGCGGTTTGAGAGGGGTGACTAATTTGGCTAAGCGTAAGCCTTGGACCACTAGGTTTATCAACCAGGCCTTGTTATCACGGCAACACTCCCATGACGCACATCCTGACCCGTCGTCTGGAGTTTCTGCTGTTTCCTCAGCCACCTTGTCGTCTCCCGGTTTCGGACACCCAAACCGGGATCTCCCATCATGGTCCGCAGTGATGCTGATGCGAGCTGGGGACGTAGGTGTACGTCGCGATTGGCGGAATGAGTGGAACACAGTTAATGTTGCCATGCATGTTCCGGGTGAGGTCCAATTATGGGTTGAGCCGAGTGGGGACTCTCTGCCAAGGAGCGCCAACCCTCCCACTCCCACGTGGGATCCACGCGACACTCACACATTGACCGAGGTTCCATTCACCTTCGACCCGCGCCAGCATCATGCAGTCCGTATGCAACCGAATTGGCTGTTAGTCGGTTATACTCCTTTGGGAACGCAGAAGTTAAACCCGAGGGATGTCGCATTTCTAGAATCCTGTGATTTTCCATTGGCCTTCAGTGCAACACAAGCACCACCTTCGCCCCATAAGGACGTCAGGTATCAAGTGAGAGCTCTGTCCTCGACCTCGGAGGATACGTCCGAGTCCAGTATCAGTTCCGAGGAGCTCCGGCATCAGATTGCAGTTGCAACGGTGCCCAATGATCAGCAGCTCCCTCCGGGTCAACTAGAGCCACTTGAAGCCGATTTGCAACCAGATGCAAGCACAGCGTTGGTGGGTTGGGATTTTAGCACAGGGGATCCAGGTGATGTGCCGATTCCAGGTTTGGTCAATGTAGCACTGGCCGACTATCTGCGGGTGCGTGGAGTCAGTGATGCCTATGGCCGTTTGTCAGCCCTTGGAGTAGAGTCTCCCAATGATCTGCAATTCCTGTATCTTGAGGACCTATTAGAGTTTGGGTTCACTAGAAGGGTCGCTGAAGGTATAATGCTGGGGATTCATCCTCCTGGGACTCGTCGTCCTGACAGCCCTCAGCTGTCCAGCTTAACCACAGGCGAGGTGAGACTCCTGGATCGCGCTCAGCGGGCCATTCCGTGGATAATTCAGAATCGTACTTTGGCGCAACGGTGTCCCGGTCCACCATTCGCCGGCTTGGGATGCAAGCAGCCGGACGCTAAGCGTTCTCTTCTTAGGCCTGAGGCTGAGGAGGAGGAGCTAGCAGCTCCAGATCCCTTTGCGTTCCCTGAGATGCCCGGTGTAGACCCAACGGATTCTCCCACTTCACGATCTTTATGTGATGTACCGAGTTCGTCGCATGAAGCCCCAAGGGTGAAGCATGCAGCAGAGCAAGCCGTAGAGGACTATCAATACATGATGTACATGCAGGCATTGTGGGGGGATGAAGATTGGGTTCCAGGACCAGATTCTGGTGTGCCCACAACTTCCGCGCAGGCCTCTTCATCTCATGAGTCTACTACTGTTCCCGCTCAGGCCTCGTCGTCTTACGAGCTAGATGAGCCCGCTGAACAGCTACAGTCTAGTGCCATGGGGTTGAGCGTAGAGCTTCCGCAGGTAGGTGAGGACGTTGAGGTTGGAAGTTTGCCCAGCGTAGACCCGACGGATTCTTCCACTCCACAGTCTGACTTGTCCTATAGATGTATGGCCGTTCACCACAGTTCTGCTGAGCAAGCTGTAAGGTCGCAGGTCTCATCCGGCTCCGCTGTGACTTCAGGGATGCAGGATCGTCTGTCGTCACGATCCACTGCCTCTGGAGCGACCTCTGGCATCGGGGTTCCTACTGATGATCCGCTGTTGTCTCTCCGGGCTACGGGTTCGAGTCATCTTACTGCTCCAGCCGTAAGAAAGGTTGATGAAAGCATCTACACACCTAACGTTGAGGAACTACTCCAAAACCTCAGCGGACCTTTGGAGGTCGTGCATACTGTTGCACCTTCAGAAGTGCGTCGTCATTTACCGAAGTGGCGATCGGCAGCCCAAGCTGAGCTTGAGTCGTTTGAAAAGTTGGGCGTGATTGAGAAGCGCTACGGTCCCGAAGCCAGGAGTGTCATCCGTGATTCGTCAATCGAGGTTATAACCGCCAAAGCAGTCTGTACCATCAAACCTGGAGAGCCATTTAAACGAAAATTCCGTATTGTGTCGTGTGGAAACTTCGCTTCGGCCACAGATGAAGGGCAACTTTATGCGGGTGGTGCTGGGGCGGAGAGCCTTCGCACACTCTTAGCACATTCAAATCGCCGCGGGAGGCGCTGCTTTGGACTTGATGTGAAATCTGCGTTCCTCCTCGCACCTATTCCGGCGAATGTGACAAGGCGATATGCGATGCGCCCTCCACGAATGCTTATAGAGTTAGGCTTGTGCGCGGAGGACGAGCTTTGGATTATCCATAGAGCATTGTACGGATTTCGTGAAAGTCCGAAGTGGTGGTCGATCCACCGGGATGAGTTCCTTAAGTCCGCCGTGTGGACTAGCCCTTATGGCATGGTCCGTTTGCAGCAGCTCGTCAGTGAGGGCAATATCTGGAGCATGAGGCTTAGTGATGGCTCTTGTGTGGGACACCTCCTGGTGTACGTTGACGACATGCTACTGTTGACGGACTCCGGTGTTGCGGAATCTTTTATCACATGGCTGCGACAGTCCTGGGAGTGCACTGGGCTGAAGGAAGCTACCTCTTCCGAGCCTCTTCGCTTTCTGGGTGTAGACATATATGCCGAAGTTGATAGTGAGGGAGAAGTGATTGGTTATAGCTTGGCACAAGAGGCTTATATTGATGAGTTGTTGCGAAGCCACCAGGTGAAGCCGAGTTCGAGGGCTACAGCTCCTGTTCCACGTGAGTGGGTCAGGGAGGCCCCGGCGTGCGAGGACTTCTCTGAGGAGGAGTTGAGAGCTGGGCAACGAATTACTGGTGAACTCCTGTGGCTCGCGCAGCGTACCCGTTTAGATATAGGCTACTGTGTTGCTTTGATGTCGAGCTGGGTGTCTAGGTTTCCTCGGCAGGTATCCAAGATTGGAGCCCGCACTCTGGAATATCTTGCGAACACCAAAGAGCATCGCCTATTGCTTATCCCGGGAAAGGCTGATGGCATTAGAATCTATACGGACGCCTCCTTCGCTCCGTTTGGAGCGCACTCTATCAGCGGAATATTGTTGCAGTACGACGAGTGCACTGTAGCATGGAAATCAAAACGCCAGAGCCTGGTGACGTTGAGCACAGCAGAATCAGAGCTGTGTGCAGGGTGTGAGGGCGTAACCCTTGCACAATCCCTGGAAGCTTTGATCAGTGAGCTCGATGGATCAACAGGACCCAAGAAGCTGTTGGTCGACAACACAGCTGCGGTGACGATCGCAGAGGGTGGTGGCAGTGTTCGAACGAGGCACTTGCGGGTGAGGGCTGCGTTCCTTCACGACATGAGGGAGCGGCAAGAACTAGTCGTAACTCACTGCCCGGGCGATGTGCAGCTGGCTGATTGCTTGACCAAGGCTTTACTTAGGACCCGCCTGGAAGAGTTGTGCAAGTTGTTAGGCCTAGGCCCCCCGCGTGCTACGCAGCAGGTTGCAACAGTCGCTGTAGACCCTAAGGCCCCTCCTCAACCTTCCACCTCTCTGCAAGGACCTGCCGCTCAGGGTGAGTTAGATAGGACAGTTGTGGGTAGGGGTTCAAGTCAATTAGGTTGGGATCCTGATAAGGTTGGGTTATGGTTGTTAGCTGTAATTATGCTGCTGCAAGCAGAGCGTGGAGAAGCAAGTTCTGCTGAAGAAGAGCCTAACCCAGAGCCTTTGAGCGTTGAGCTGTCCTTGATGGTAGCGCTATTGGTTATGTCTGTACTCTTCATTTGGGAATCTGGAAAGCATTGCCTACGTGCCTGCTGTATGCGGCGTTCAGATGATGACACACGTCGTGCAGGTGATGATACGCGTCGTACAGGTGATGACACGCGTCGTTCAGGTGATGATCCGAGTGTTCGGGTGGTGAGAGCAGATGATGATGATGATGGTGAGCACCGTGCCCGCAGAGGGCGCAGGCAAGATGCAGTCCGAAGGGCTATCGAGCGGGAGCTGCACGGTGAGGGTTTAAGGCATAGGGGCTCAACTTCAGGGTCCTTAGATTTGCGGCCTGAGGCTGCTTCTGGGGATTCGAGGGTCACTTCATATGTTCACGTGCAGGTGGATTCAAATCCGCCACAGAGGCCGATGGATTTCGAGCCTCCCTTACCAGCTTTCGCTACGTCTCGAAGCCCTCAGGCTCACTCCGAGATTGGATTTGGAAGAGCCCAGTCGTCTTCCTCGGTTCCAGTCCCTGTGGATTTACCGGCTCCTCAGACCTCCGAGCCCCGAGCTGATCCCTTAGGTGGTGGTTCTAGTCAGGCTAAAAGGGTCATGAGCGATGCATCCACTCAAACTGTAGATCGAACTCTTAGTATCCAAGAACTCTGCGAGCTCCAAGTGTTAACTTCTACTGGTCGAGGACCTGGAGCTTTGCACCTGTTCCCGAACTGCCACGGCCTTCGCAACGTAACAAGTACGCACCAGCGTATGTTTTGCCGTTATTGTTTGCAAGCGGCCAGGGGAGGAACAGGAGGTGGCCTTCCACCCTAAAGGGGAGATGCGGCCAAGGAGGAGTGTTGATGCAGGACCTGGCCGTCAACGACTTCTTCGCGCAGCCTTGATGGCTGAAGTTGGAGCAGAGCTCCATGTGAACAGCAGTTGGCACGTACAGGTTAGTCCAGAGGACAACGTAAGCCAGCAGTTGCTTTGTGTGCGTAAAAGACGTAAGTCCGAGTGCTGAGCCATGGTTCTTTGAAGCTGCTTTTTCTGGTGATTTTGGAACGAAACTGAGAAGATTAGCATGGACTCTGCAGACGGCAATCCCAATGCACAGGACGTCCCAGACGTCCAACACGATTCCAATGTTCAACAGGGTTCCTTATAGGGATCTATAAGGGTTCCTAGGGTCGAATATAAGAGCCTTAAACGTTGGATTAAGGTTTTGGTGTGTGCGTGTGTGTAAGATGGGGAGGTAGCGGATGCTAGCGGCCATTCTGGCCGTGATAATGTGGGATCTCAGTGTTTGGTGTCGGAGATCATGGAGTCTGCTAAGATCCTCCTATGGTCCGAGATTTCTAACCATTTGGGCCAGTAAGGGCCTTAACTACTATAGAGACTCAGGGCTCCTTCATTTCTTTAGGATACCAACAATAAGGTTCTCTGCAAAGGTTCTACCAGTATGATACAGGGGCATTAGTAATCAGAATACGGTTTGTCAAGTTTGCCGGCATATTCCAGCAGAGATATGACTATACTGAACTTAGAACCCTAGCAACAATTATAATTTTAGCTGTTTCTTAGGGATTATAATAACCAAAAACTCAGATTTATTTCTAAGTACCTCTAAGATGATAAGGAACACCAAAGCACCTGTACTCTGGAAGGCCTACGAGGCCCTATGAAAAGCCCGGCTTGGGGTGCGAAATTCGGCTTTGAGGAGAAACCTGGCTGTTGCGGCTGGTAGCTAGGATACCCAGTAACCTAGGAATAAAAAGGCCTCTCTTTTTGGTATTGGGTAACTTTATAAGGAACCTAGGACTACCAAAAGGGAATAAGGGTACTACTGGGCATCCTAGGTAGGGTTTAGGGTTCACGCTCTCACAACTCGGACGCAGCCAGGCGAGGTTCATAGCTGCGGAGTCGGTGTGAAAAGTTACATCATGTGGATTCTCAGGGTTTAGGGTTTAGGGTAACGGTTGAACAGGTGCAAGTGCGAACTCAAACCTTAGAAGTCCAGCAAAGCAGCTTCCACCCCAGATGTTCTGGATGCACGCGGGAGGTGCAATCTGAGGCGGCTTCAAAACCCAAAAGATCGGTTAGGATGCATCCTCATAGTTCGCCCTAGCAAAGTCCCGAAATACCCAGACTGAAAGATAATTACCCCAACCGTGTGTTAGCCATGCAGCCCTAAACAATGGGACCCTGAGACGCCCCTCGAACTGGACTGACTCTAAAACCAAAATGCCAGTATTCGTTCCGAGTTCAGACGATTGCTTGAACAGCTGCCGAGCTCACAGGAAGTAACATAGGGGCTTTAAATGAATACCTATACTATTTTGGGGGTGCTCCTTATCATAAGTATAGTTATAGTATAAGATATCCCAATGCCCTATTCTAATTATTAAGATCCCTGTATTAAAGGATGGGGTGGTGGGGCGACTCCCGAGCCTCGACCCACCCCCACCTAAACTGCATGAGTCCTAAGGCTACTGAGGACTGTAGCCTTCTTTGGTGCGCCCCTTTTTCGACCAGCAGATATGTTTGCTCGACAAAGGGGTTTAGGGTTTAGGCTTTTAAGGACTGCAGCGGCATCGGCCAGGCTCTGAACTCATCAAAACATCAACAGCAACGGTTTTGTTTGCCAAAGTTGTCCAGACCGGTCTCTGAAACCTTCCTCACTATGCCACTATGCCCAAACCATTGTCCGGGTAGGTCGTGAGCCATTGAGCCATTGAACGATACTTAGTGTCTCGACCGTAGACTTCAAGTCTGAAAGCCCAAAAGCGGAAACCCTAAAACTACCAAAGTCTACACCCCCCGAAACCCTCCCTAAACCCTAAACCCTGAACCCTAGACCCTCACCAAACCCTTCTTCCATGTTCGACAAGGCTGGTCTGTGTTTAGCACGGCGTCATTCAAAACCCAAACCCCAAACTCCAGAAGTCGTCAACCCTGAAGCCGCAATCTCCAGCGCTACGAAACCCTCGAGCTCATATCCTTATATAACCAACCACGAAACACACTACAATAAACCGACATGCACTACGCGATATACGTATGTATGCTACAGCATACCTGAGCATATTATCATATACTAGGCTGCCGGCTTCCCTCCTAATAATGAGCACGCAACCTTGTCGCCCTTGAACTGGAGAAGCTCCATCTCCTAACGTGGGGGTGGCTTAGTTATCCCCAAGGATCCATGTGCCCAAATAGTATATGGGTGGTTGTCAAAATTAGGGTCCCTTGTTGGGTCCCTATTATAGCACGGCACCTAATATTTAGGATACCCCAAAAGGGACCACATTTTTGGCAACTACCCATATTCTTTGGGCCTAATGTACCCTTATAGGGAGTACTTTAAGGCCAATGTATGTACTATTTAGGTACATGGACCCTGAGGGTATCGGCTTCTGGTTCACGCTCTCGCAACTCCGGCTTCTGGTTTAGGGTTTGGACTCTCGCAACTCGGACCATGCAGGCGTTTAGGGTATAGGCGATTCTTGTTGCAGCCTCCAGTGTAATTAGTTCCTTTCGTGGTTGCCCTGCTTCCTACTCAAGGATCTTAACGGTAGAATTGGTCAAGTACGCCCAAACCCCCCACCCCCTACCCTCTCAACAACATGGACCTGACCACAGGTACGGTTTAGGGCTGAAGAGTTTGCTTGTTTACGGGCGTTGCAGGGCTTCCATGTTCGAGTGAGTTTAGGGTTTAGTGATCATGGTTTACTGGGCTTGGTACGTTGGGGTCTGGACTCGAAAATTGAAGCTGTATATAGCCTTTGTGTAAAAGCAGACTGCGGAACGATACTGACCAACACGCACGCGCACACGCACACACGCACACACACTCACACACACACACACACACACACACACACACACACACACGCGGACACACACACAGACAGACACAGACACAGACACAGACACAGACACAGACACAGACACAAACACAGACACAGACACAGACACACACGCACACAATCGCAACCACTGATCAACTGTTGAATGGATTACGTATGGCAGTACAGATCATATGATTTGAGTCGGAACACAGGAGCAAGAGTGGCTTGACGTGACCATTCGCGGAGTTGCAGGATGCTGGATTCCAGCGGCTAATATTACGTGACAACACGGGACATTCCCTGCATCTGCACGTCGACAGTAGTACATGCGTCGGAAAGCAACTGTATATACGCATAAACCTGAAAGCAAAAACCCTTCCAGGCGGAACGACATTTCGCAAACAAAAAGTGAGCATAGCACCGCAATGCCCTTGGCTTTCAGTGCCAAGCAGGGCAAGGCACATTGCCCACAGCCACGGCCATCACGGCCGGACGGCCAAGCAGCTTCAACAGCTGCAGAACCTAGGCATGTGTGAGGTTATAATGCCGAACACCGAACAGTTGTGTACTGTGGGAACGCAGCATGCGCGTATCTGGCTCAATAAGCCCAACACCCAATGCGTCTTCACTGCTGCATCAGGACCTACAGTACCTTGACTTCCCAGCCGTCTTGGAGCCTTGTAGGGACCTACCCAAACGCCAAAATGTACGGGTTCCACGCATCCAAGCAAGCTTCCGGCTCTGGGAACTTAGGATGTGAGCGGGTTTGGGGGGCTTGAAGACTGTTCGGAATTGAGGGTCGATCCGTAATCCCTAAACTCTATTGACTCTATCAGGGTTTTGGAGCATCAAGCCCCACCAAAACCTCCAAGAGTGGGTAGAAGAATGGTCCAAAACCATGAATTGGCTATTATCCCACATACGGTAGGGGTCCAGGCAGGGCTTTAGGCGGGAATCCCGGCCAGGAATGCGGCCGAAGATCTGCCAAGTGACTAAATTTCACCGAAGGTGCAACATAGAAGCCTTAATAGTTAGAACAAGGTTTTTGGATCTATTGTACCGTAATAATTAGAGGAACCCTGAGAATTGTTATTCGTAAGCACTTAAGCTTCTACACTAACTGAGTCGGAGCGCAAAGACTCCGACACCCTGAGATAAGGGCCCTCAGGCAATCTTGACTCTCTAGCCATCTACACTGCGAATCACCTACCTGCACGTCTCACCATCCTGATACTAAGGGTTTGTCACATCGAGCCTGCTCTGAGATGCAACCGACTGGCATTGCCCCAGTCAGTGTCATCTTCCGTCTCATTGCAGGTTATCTGGGTGCCGACCTCCAAATGCCACAAAATCTACAATGGATCACCCTGTCTGGCTAAGACTTAGGATGTAGATCGTCTGGGTCCTGGGTGCCTTTTTTGAACCGTTGATAGCCTTATGAGCCTTCCCAAGCCTTTCTTCCCAAACCTGTTTCTTTGCAGGGTTCCTAAACCCTCAACAGCTGCTTCGTTGTAGGGTCCTCGTGACACTGGGAGTTGTGGGAGTTTCCGAAAATAGGGGACCCAATACAGTACCCTAAATTAGTAGGATCCTTATTATAAGCTAATTTTGGGAAACTCCCTTGTCAATGCGCTTCCATCTTCTGTATCCTTCGACTCGGGATGCCAGGTCCAAGGCGTTTTATTCAGTGCCTGGAGCTTTCGTGTTTGAGATTCAAGGCCGTGGTCGTGGGGCGGAAGCATGGTCAGGAGCACTTTCCGATACTGTTCCCAGAGACTCCAATGTCCCTTATTTCAGGAACATACCTTAAATTTTCGTAGGATCCTTAATATAATTTAAGGTATACTCCTTAATTAAGGGACATTGGAGTCTCTGGGTTGGGCCCAATGGATTTAATGACGCTGTCACGGATGGAACCTGAAGGTAATCTGACCATGCACACCTGCTCAATCTAGTTGTGCTCGATAACGACAGCCGGAGGCTCCTCACCCTCTCAGCCGCAACATTTCCAGGTCAAAGGATAACTTATGATTAGAGTAGGGTTTTTGGTATATTAAAGTACGCTTCCAATAAGGAACCCTGGAGAATGACCATAGCCAGCAGACCCTCAGCCGATACATCAACTGTTTACCCTGAGATTTCGACCAAGACGGTGGAATTGTTTTCGGAGACGACGGCCTGGCAATGAAGGAGTCAGAAAAGCTCACTTGGCTCATAATTTTTTTTGTGCACATGGGGTCGATTACTTCTTAGCTTGCTGTTGGCTCTTAGAGTCTACTACTTCCTTGTCCTAAGGATCTGTATGGGAGTTTTCGAAAACTGGGGACCCTGGTATAGTACCCGAAATAGTAGAATCCTCATTATAAGGAGCACAAAATACGGTACCCTAATTTTCGGAAACTCATAGGGCTTGTTATATTGAGGAATCCTGTTCGTCTGGCTGGCTTGAGCTTTGCTTAGTACACCTGGGGATTGTATAAGGTTGTGTTGTGGCTTGGCTGTTGTTCTTTGAGTGCATGACAACTTGTAGCTTTACCTCTAGTCTCCATTGTAGTTCGTCTGTTGGTTAACCAAGAACCCCGTTATAGGATCCCAACCATAAAACTGGTTAACCACACAAAAGAACTACAATGGAGACTATAGGTAGATGGCTGCTTCTTCAGAGTTTCTTGCTGGGCTTGGTGTTTAGGGTTCACCTCCTGCCATTTTTTGTTGTCCTGCTCCCAACCGTTTTTTGCTACTTTCGTTGCTACCATGGACAGGGCTTCTAGGAAAAATGCTAAAAAAGGAAATGGGCTTTGAATCGAAAGCCCCAACAGCAGTCTGTCTTGTAACACACAAGTCGCAGTACTGGCAACAAAGTCCCCTTCGAGGTAGCCTACTGGATTTCACACACATTCATGATGACGCCGGCCCCCCTTGCAGAGCTCTTTTTATTCCTTTGCACGGGCAAAACATCGATGCCTGGCAATAAGGGCTTCGGGCCTCCAGCGTTCCTGATGTCTAGATTCTAGGGCCTGGGATGCCGGACACATTGATGGGATGATGCATGTGTGCATGTAGGCAATGATTCGATGCAGATGTTGGCTGCACATGCTTCGCTGTGAATTTGAACGAGTATGCGTGGTGTTTACCGATACAAGCAAGTAGGTGCTTCACCCTTCCGCTCAGAGCAACACTACGGCCACTAGCGTTCACAGGTAGATCGACTCGGCTTGCGATGAGGTGTGGTCAACTTGTGTAGCCATGGAAACTTGAATCCTGGCGTATGCTAGTATATGCAGCTCAAACAGCAAAGCATCAACGAAACTGTGTTTACGGCATGAGACCGGCGGTGATACACCGCATCTCTCACCTGATTTTGAGATTTACCCATATACAAAGGGAAAACGGGGAAGTTCTGTACCACGGAGTCAAAGGCGTGTAGAGACCCATGAGTCTAGGTAAGAAAGGTGCTAGGGTTTATGAACTGCTCCATTTTTGCCCGAAGACGTTGCAGACGCAAGCCTGAAGCCTCAAACACGTCAGCCCGGGCCCTAAAACTCCTTGCCGGAGTCGCGGGTAGTTCCTGCATCCCGGAGCCCGACTTCTACGATAAAGTCGTCGAGATGATCTCTAAACGGATCACGCACATGACGAACATAAAGCATAGGCATAGGCATAGCAAAGGCAGCTCAATCCGGAGAGATAGGGATAGTGCTGATGGCGCTACCAACATCCTCTTCCTCTTGTTCAATACCCCATGACGTAATCATCTACCTAGCCGCAGTGCTGATGACTTTGACAGCAGCAGTATACGGGGCACTCAAACAGTGTGACATACTAGTCCTAGAAGTAGTGTCATCATCCACTTCACCATCACCAGCACCATCACTTCCCTGTAAAGTCCGCAGGATACTTGTAACACATATCAGCCCGACGGACCATCTTGCAGATCGAAGTGCCTCGTCGTCGTCTTACTAGCGGGCGATAGCAGGCAAGTCAAAAGATTAGAAGCAACAGCAAGCAGAACACTTTGCTTCAACATCTGAGTCTCCTCTCTCAGTCGACCAGCTTCGTCCCCAGACCTGGGGCTCAGATTCGGAAGCTCGGATAGGACATTGGCCTCCTAAACTAAACCCTAAACCCTAAACAACCCTAAACCCTAAACCCTGGGACATTGGCACTCCTTGTCTCTCCCTGTTCGAACTTGTCGCCCAGCCCAGGGCTTCCCAACTGAATAGCAGCAGATGAAGGCGGAAAAGCCACGCTCGTCATGGTAAACAACACTACGTCTAAGGGTTCAGGGCCTGTGGCTGACGTTTCGGCTGTTTAGACTAGAGCTCTGGACTTGTTAGGACTGTTAGCCTTGCTAGTTGCGGACATTTCATGGTCCAGACAATAGAAACTTTTGCTTGTTGCAAGTCTGTGCGTATACGCCTTGGAATTGCAAACCACAAACAGTACCAAGAGGAGTCATGTCAGAACAGGATTGGTAATAAGCAGTTCAGCTATAGATCAGACACTCAGAAGGCTGATAGTGGATGCAATCAACATATCTGCATGTTGCGGTTTTCGGCGCTCACACTCGGACAATCCAGGCGAGGCAGGGTTTAGGGTTTAGGGCAGAACCACTCCTTGAAGCGAATATCAAACTTCTCAAAACACAGCTGGCAGAGTAAAGGAGCATATCGACAGTAACAGCGATGCATGCAGGAACCGGCGACCAGAAGAATAACATGATCGTACAACCACAGTGTTGAGAGTCACCGCAAGTATTCGAATATTGCGCCTAGGTCTACAAGACATTCTGCATGAACATATATATATAGGTATTTATTTATATGTAAATTTAATTGACGATGTATGAAAGTATACATGTATAAATATGTATTGATGTGTTTTTTCGTTTGCGTGCTTGTGCATGTGTACATAGATATATATACACATATTAAAAAGCGTGCAATGGTGATAACAATGTTATCTAGAAGCTGATACTAAAAAACTGACATACACATATACATGTCTGTGTTTGATACGTTGCATAACTGATGACTGGTTTCCCAACATGCGCCTGGGCATACATCACAAGGGGAAGGTTGCAGGAAGTGATCACACACATATATATATATATATATGTCTACCCATAACTATTTATCTCCTCTATATATGTACATATGCACGGATATAGGTATACACCCACATAAGTGCAAGCAGCAAGACTGGCAACGAGACTAAACACAGGGGGCCCAATATGGAATATATTTCCTTGAACAGCAGTCATGGAGTTCAAACAAAACTCTAAGTGTGTCATGCAGCTTTCAGGCAGCAACTGGCCTGAAGCTGTTCATACCCTAAGGCTCCATAGTGGTTCCTTTTTGGGATTACCTGACGGGATTCTAGATATGAACCCCAAAAAGGAATTAGTATGGAGCCTATGGGTAACTACCGGAGGATCTTCCACTGCAATGCTTGCGGGCCACCGGCGGGGTCGAAATCCAACGGCGGGGCCGGTGGCGGTGCCGGAGCGGCCGGCATGCCTGCACACACACACGCGGGTACTATAGGGGCCGTAAATTGCAGACTAGGGACGGATTATTCAAACCCCTCTGTTCCTGCGAGGGTGTGGATCGTTGAAAAATCTGGGTCAAACTCGTGCATGATGTCGCAAGATGGGGCCTTCCCACCACAGGAAAACCTTCCCTAGGTTTCCTCGTTCTTTGACAGGATAGCACTTTCATTTTGCAGCCTCGGCAGCTCTTTTGAGGGAGGAGCAAGAAGGGGTGGCAAAGAAAACGGAAGCCGCTATGCGATCACGATGTACAGTGGGTTAGACCTGACGTGCACCGAGGGTTGCGGCACATTCAATTTCTCGCGATCTCCAAATCCCTGAAGCACTTCAAATCTGGAGTTTGCACGGCCTCAAGAATTCGCAAACACAAAGCCGTAAACCCAGACCCCTATGTATACAATACAGTACGGACAGCTCTGTGCTTCTTCTTGTTAGTGTTTGTTGTGTGTGTGTGTGTGTGTGCATGATGTGGGGTCTTGTTACGATTGCATTCCTAGCACTGGTATGCAACATCGTGGCACGGTGCTAGTATTATTACACATGTACATCACGGTATGATTGGCATTCCGATTTACGCTTGAAGCCATCTTATGACTCACTTTCCTTTACAACAGTCAAGGAAGTTGTCGCGACCATTGCTGCTGCGATCATGAGAACTACGATATTTCACACCACTGTCAAGATTCCCAAATTGCTACAACATCATAACCACACCTAAGTACTATTGATATATGAGCAAAGCGTGATTATTGCATTTCCGGTTATTGTTTCAACATGATGCTGTATTGCTGTTCTAGATGCTATTGCCGGTGGCATGATAGCAGTTAGCAGTTAGCAGTACATAGTAGTAGCAGTAGTAGTAGTAGTAGTAGTAGTAGTAGTAGTAGTAGTAGTAGTAGTAGTAGTAGTAGTAGTTCTTTGTATTTTGTTTGCTACTCCTACTGCTACCCCTACTCGTTCTCATCGTCATTTTTACTTTTCTCCACCTGGCATGCCCCCAGCAGCCGCCCCGGCTGCTCCAGGAAGGGGCATGCCCACGTCCTTCGCGTCTTCGGGTTTTCGGTTCAGGGCTTAGGGCCTTCGGACTTCGGCTCAGGGTTTCGGCTTTGTCTCAGGGCTTCGGGCTTTCGGTCTCGGCGCTCCAGGATTTCGAGGGCGTGAAGGGTGAAGGGCGTGCTTCGAGCAGCGAACCACAGCCAACATGCTCTGTGATTCCGCTCTCTTCAAGTCTTAGACCCTAAACAACGGTGATCCACAAGAAACTTCAGGAGTGGGGGGGGGGGGGGGGGTCGGCTCAGAACTGTTATTCTACAATCCGCCACGGACACACTTAGCCCCAGGAACAGCGGGAACGGAGGCTTTCTGCTTGTTTTGTCAATTTGGCGGGCTCTGCTGCACAGTGGCAAAAACTTGATTGCAACAGCACTTCAGAGCTATGACTATGGTTGCGACCTCAAGTACATGTGTAGGATCCGTCAGAGGCCTGGGCTTATATACATGCGGATCGCTTCCTGACATGCCATGTGCGTGGTCTTTTCACTCCTATCGTGACATCCTTCCTGCCGCAACAATGGCTTTCGCGCAGTTATGCGCAGTTGGTCACGTCAAGATTCGTGTTTGCCTGTGGCCAAACCTTGGAAGTGCCCCAGTCAATGCCTCCAGCACAGTTCTCCAAAACTTGCCATGTCCGCGCATCCAACGGGGGGTGAATAGCAAGTGACACTGGCCACCTGGGAACGTGGACATCAGTTTCTCATGCAACTGACCATCACCTCTAACATTAGGACCCGGCAAACCCTAACTAAGTTCCAAAACCCTAAACCCTAAGCATACGAAGTTGCTGCGTACCAGCTCTTCGGATGTCCTTGTAGAACTTCGAGAGCTCAGTCCTGGCAGAGGCAAGGACTGAAAGCTATCCTGGAATCAAAGATTCAGGGTTTAGGGTTTAAGGAAATTTAAGGTTCACCAGAAGGGCCCCAGTACCAAATTATCATATACTCTCCAGAACGGTCTCAGTAACCTGCATGATTACTATCCTAAACCCCAGTACCTAATTAATTCTTGAGTCCTTTGGACCCTTTGCGCTCATGAGTTTTTTATGATACGTAGACCCCACATGCAAAACTATGGGCTCCCTACAGAGCAAACTAATAATGGCTTGGGTTCGAGGGTCTTATGGATTATGGTTCGAGGATTCGTATACTATCAAACCCTGTCCAAACCTGTACAGTACAACTGCACGAACGCCTCAAAAACCCTTGGAACAACTGAAAATCTGAAAAACTTGAAAGAACCGGATAAATACCTGGCTTTAAGCGCTCAGCTGTGCAATCCAGAGGCCTAGTTGCGGGGTATATTCGAGAACACGGGGGAGTTTATGAAATTCGTCAGGCTTCTATGTCACCCGGAATCAAGAGGTGTATCACTAGACCCAAGAGTAACCTAGAAAGAAAAAGGGTGCCCTTTTTGGTTTAAAGGGGGTTATAAGGGAACCTAAACCCTTAAAAAGGGAATAAGGGCCTACTCTGGGTCCTATAGATCAGCAGCTCTGGGGCCGATCCCAAAAGCATCAGAAGATGATCCCGCTGAGTGCTCTGGGTTCAGGAACTTGCCTCTTTTTTTTTGAAAGCCCCTTTTCGTAACTGCAGACCAGCTCCGAAAGCCCTTCTTTAGGGTCTGGGGCGTAAATCGGGCTTTTGGGGTTCACCTAGCCTTCGATAAGGGGTTAAAGGGCCAGGGTCCGGGTCTAAGGCTTAACGCTCCAATGCACTGCGGTCCTTTTCAATCTTCTGGCTCTCGCAAAACTGTCAAGACCAAGTTCGACAATCATCCTGACCCTCAACCATCCTTCCCAAACCCTGCACCCAAAGCCTATAAGTATTAAACGCTGATAAGGCCTTATAACTCATACCCCAATCCCGAAATAATCATCCCTAAAGCCCAACCCACAGCCACAAACTTATATGTACAGGCCAAGGAACCGGGAGAGCTCGAGGGTTGTGTTGTGGGCTTCCTGTGGGAAGGGGGGAGGGTTTTGGGGTTTCCGGTTTCCGGTTTAGGTTTCAGAGCCAAGCGCGAAAACAAACAAAAAGCCAGAAACCTACCCGAAGGCTCCAACATCCATACATCCATCACATACACGAAGTTCATTAATGCTGTGTCTGTTTCTTTCTAGCCGCGGGATGCTGGAATTTAAAAGCATAGTTCTCGTCGACATGAAGGTTGAAGGTCTATATCGCGGTTGCACTATGCCAAAACCGGCTGTATACTAGAATTTAGTGCACATGAGGGTACCATAGAATCAGGCCCCAGCGCCTTGGCCCGAAAACTCTACTATTCGTGAACCTGGAACTACCGTGGACATTTTTGTTGCCTGCAATCTTCTCACAAAGTGCGGTGTTTAGTGCCAATACAGGGCTGAGGCAAAAGCCCAAATCGTCTCTCTCTCTGGGCTCAAGTCGAGTGAAGCCAACTGGAACCACCCCGCCACTGCATTGACTGAGGCACCCGGGTGTCCCTCTCATACAGATGCTACGTTTTTGAATCTGTAAATATGACCACACCACATATACATATACATATACATATACATATACATATACATATACATAT
>CAJNDT010000835.1:822865-899521 GCA_905221615.1 Symbiodinium sp. CCMP2592 | reverse complement strand
GCCGCTGCTCTTGGAGACAAAGTCATCCTGCTTTCCAACTATACATACCAAAAAAACTCAATACTATATTCAATCAGGGAAAACTTGATATCCTAAACATATGATATGAAAAACTGAAACATCCGTATGCTGCCTGCCGCTCCACGGCGGCCAGGCGTACGCGCGGCGCCGGCAGCTTGACGAAGATGATCTCCTTGTTCACCTGCCCGCCCACCACCTGCCGCGTTGACGCCCGCACACATGGGCCTGCGAAGCTCACCCAAAGCTCGAAGAACTGCGTGTAGTCCAGGTCCTTCACCAGCGCCTCTTCGATCGTCGCACGTGCCGCGCGACAGCGCCCATCGCCGACGAAGACGAAGTCGCACGACCCTGCCAGCCCCTTCAAGAAGGCGCACTTCTGCGAAAACCGCTGTTTGACAGAGCCGCTCATCTCGACACCTGCGCCCAGCCCTGCTTCTCCTCATGCTCCAGGTCGGCCATGAGAAAGTAGCCGCGGTGCTTCTCGTTCAACTTCCCGTGGAAGTTGCCAGCTCCGCCTGCACCTGCACGGGCCAAGGCCGACTGCAACGCCTCCTTGGTGCACGCCTGTGGCAGCACCAACAACTGGCACAGGCCTTTTCTGAGCCCCCGCGCCTTTGCCAACACCTCCGCCCGCTCTCGGCGAGTAGTCTCCCTGACCTCCTCCAGGTCGTCGCCGGCGGCGCACTTTTGCATCAGCAGTGACAAGGGTGCCGACGCCAGCGAGTCCTCCTGGATCGAATCAACCGCCACCACGCCGGTGCTCAAGCCGGAAACCCCTCTGTCCAGGGTGTCCAGGGCCTCCCGCCAGTCCTTCAGCACGGGGTTGTCGCCTTCGCCTGCAAGGAGTTGCGCGACCAAGTCCTCTTTGTCATTGAAGGTTTTGAGGTCCGCGTCGTAGCCGCCGCCCAACAAGTTGCTGACGTAGGCGATGAAGTCGGCCGCGTAACCTGGCGGGACCGCGTCCTTGGAGGAAAACACAGCAGACCAGAGGCCGTCCTCTGAGACTTTCACAGACTCCGCCTCCGCTGCTTTCGCCAGCGCCTGCCTCGCCTTCCCCAAATCATTGATCTGCTGCAAGGCATTGCTCGCCCACGCCTCCTCCGAGGTGCTCAGCACGCCGCACACCTTCCCCAACACCGCCAGCTTGCAAAGCGACATCGCCACCCAGCCCACGCCAGCGCCGGCGCCTCTGCCGCCCTCGAAGAAGTCGGAGGTCGCGTCCTGCGCCTGCAGTTTCTCGCCGTCCACCTCAACAAGCAGGAGGTGCAGCAGCTGTTCCTGGGATGTGTATAAGCAGTGTATGCCGAATAAGGAGGAACTCAACATCTTGGCTTATTATAAAGACATAGACACATGGCATGTACAAAACTTTATACCAGTAGTGCCACCACCGGATCGATGGCTTCTGAGTTGTCCGCGCCAGCGCCTGCGCGTCGCATCACGTTGTGCAACTTGGAGTGGCCTTCCGTCAAGAACGCGCGCCCGGCCTTGCTTTCCAGCTCCTGCAACAACGCCTGCGCCTTGTCTGACAGCTGCGCAATCGCCAGAAGAGCGTAGTGCAACATTCGATACACCGGCTTCCCCATGAAGTTGAGGCCGATCGCCTTCCAGTGCTCCAGCTGCTTTCCGATTCCTTTCACCTTTGAGGATAAAAGCAACTCACACAGCATACATACCAATACTACATATAATCATATCAAAAATTAATTGAATAGGTAAATCATGCGTTGGTATATTAATATTGTTTTCCAATATGACAAATCACCCCACAATTCTCCACGATGATCTGGAACTTTTTTGCAAACGTGATGACGTTGTCATCCGCCACCGCCAGCACCTGCTTTTTCTTGTCTGTCGCCTGCCAGAGCATCAGCGCCAGCGCCTGCTTGCTCGTCCCCACATACAGCCGGATCGTGACTGTCAGTGCACACTCGTACAGAAGTCGGACGCGGTCCTGGTTCTCCGCCCTGAGGGCTTCGAACATCGCCAACCACCACGCCACCACCAGCGCGTGATTTTCCACCAGCGTCAGTGCCTTCGGCATGCAGTCGCCTTCGCCCGCGCCCGGCGGGTAGAGGACAGAAATGTCCTCCACCCAGGCACTCAAGGTTGCCGGAAACACCACCCGCGCCAGCTCCTGCGCCTCCTCAAAAAGAGGCTTCAACTCCTCCACCTGCGCCCATGTGCAATCTTGCACAGGCAGCACCTCCTGCGCCCGCGCCCCCGCCGGCACCCAAAACAGGCTCCCAGCGGCCTCGTACAAGCCGGAGGCCCGGGCCGCTGTGGCGCAGTTGCGCGGGCACCACTTCTCCTTGAAGGATGCAACGCCCCCGCCAGCGACATCCCTGTCCTTGATCGACAGCGGCTCAAGCTCAGCCAGCGCCGGCGCCTCATCGTAGAAGCCCATCTTCACCAGCGCTTCGGCCAGCTTGTACTCGACCTCACCAAATCAAAGCTACAAAAGAAATAAATACCCCGTGAGCTAAATTTAACAAGTCCAAACAAGCAACACACAACCTGTTTAACTTAAGAAAACATGAAAGCACTTGTATGTTTCATTATGTAAAGAATATATAATACACATACACATATATGAACATACATACATATACATACATACATACATGTACACATGTGTACATATGTGCACCTATAATACATAATCACAAAAAATCATATACTAGTATAGTAATATATTTATAGAAACACATCTGTATTCAGTTCAGGCACCCATGGCACCAG
Source organism: Symbiodinium sp. CCMP2592 (assembly GCA_905221615.1). Lineage (NCBI taxonomy): Eukaryota > Dinophyceae > Suessiales > Symbiodiniaceae > Symbiodinium > Symbiodinium sp. CCMP2592. The sequence goes on along the minus strand of CAJNDT010000835.1, from coordinate 896,758 downwards.
GTCCTGCACCACACGGGTCGCCTGCGCCTGGTGGCGATCGTTCCCAACCGGAAGGGTCGGCAGTGGTGGGATCGCTGGCACCTGCGGCCCCTTAGTCCTCTTTGCAGCCGGCACGACACCTGGCGCAAGCGCCGGCGCCGGTGTCTTCTTGGGCTCGACGACTTTGGGCGCCGGCGCCTTTGGTGTTGGTGCCTGCCCCTGCGCCTTCGCCTGCCCCGCCTTTGCCACCAACGCGTTGTTCGAGGAAAGCGCCATCACGATTAGAAGGATCGAAACAGTCAATGTACGAAAGCTCGAGAATGTGAACTCTGCACTGCATGCACAACGTGGGAGCAGCAGCTCTTTGGCAAAAATCAAGCAAACATCAAACAAGAACCCTTCGGAAACCCTGTCACAAGCAGCACTGCGCAGGATCGCAACCCTTGCACTGCAAAGGCGCCTCGCCTGCCCTGCTCGGCAGCGATATAATAAGGAACAGGAGCGACGCCTGTCCCACAACACATGTTCAAGCTCCAACACCTGAAACCCTCGTAGTCCTGCTGGCAGCAGTCGTAATCGATAAAGTAGCAGTGGCAGTAGGAATAGTAGTCTAGCAGTACTCGCCGTCCTAGTAGTAGTCGTAGTATACATATATATATATATAGTTCATACCAGCCATACCAGACATAGCAGCAAAATCAAACACTTCCCTTTTGTTGTGTAATTCAGTACTTCTGGTATGATTCACAATATAACCAGAGGCTTTTACACATTGCATACCATGAGATATTTTGTACATAACAAACGAAAAGTTGAATTTTAATTTCCCCAATTCAAAACCACACTACTCAACAGTTTTACAGCATGACTAATTGTAGTGGATTAATTCCTGTTGGAACAAACTGTTTACGTAGCCTTGTCTATATCAATTTAGAATCGTATATTAACCAAAACACGAACCATACCCAAAACCACGTTGACACCAAACATTAACATGTGTTGTGTAGTTCCATTCTTCTGGTATGATTCATAATAAAAGGCTCCTGATGCCGACACATTGCATACCACGATAAATCTCATACATACACAGGACAAACTTGTGATTACACGACTGGCAGTGCTATGTAGTTCCATACTTTTGGTATGATTCATCATTAAATTAAGGTTTTAAAGTCTACACGTTTCATACCATGATAAATTTGCAAAATTCTATTTTTAAACCCCACACCACTGACATTCCGGTTCGTTAAAATGTATGCATAAATTTTATCGCGGTATGAAACGTGTAGACTTTAAAACCTTAATGATGAATCATACCAGAAGTATGGAACTACATAGCACTGCCAGTCGGATAATCTCAAGTTTGTCGTGTGTATGTATGAAATTTATCATGGTATGCAATGTGTCGGCATCAGGAGCCTTTTATTACGAATCATACCAGAAGAATGCAACTACACAACACATGTTAATGTTTGGTGTCAACGTGGTTTTGGGTATGGTTCGTGTTTTGGTTAATATACGATTATAAATTGATATAGAAAAGGCTACGTAAACAGTTTGTTCCAACACGATTTATCCACTACAATTAGTCATGCTGTAAAACTGTTGAGTAGTGTGGTTTTGAATTGGGGAAATTAAAATTCAAGTTTTCGTTTGTTATGCACAAAATGTCTCATGGTATGCAATGCATAAAAGCTTCTGGTTATATTGTGAATCATACCAGAAGTACTGAATTACACAACAAAAGGGAAGTGTTTGATTTTGCTGCTATGTCTGGTATGGCTGGTATGAACTATTGATATATATATATGTATATGTGTATATTCTTCTGTATTGTTTGGACGGCAACAACTACTAGACTACTATTCCTAGTGGATGGTGACTAATGGTGATATTGTCTTTTAAACCGTTCTACATCTTTTCTGCTATGGCATATCCCTGAACATACGAATCCTACTATATCTCCCAGCATTACCAACCATAATACTTTAATATATAAATAAGTTGTTTTGGTATGATTCCCAATGTACCTTTATAGATTGTATACTGTGGTAAATTATATACATACCAGAACAACAACTTCACAGATTCATAGCGTTTGTGATACCGTTTGTCACTGGTGGAGAACAGGGATTGGGTCTCTATACTTGACCCAAATGAACATCAACAGTGCAGTGAATCAAACGGTATGAGGCTCCCACATAAGCAGTATGTATCATACACAAAGTTACAGTGCTTTATTAGGCCGAATGATGATCATATCAAGAAACATTTATTGCATACCAAAAAAAAATAATGATACACTTATTGATTGAGTATGTAAACACATTTCTACTGTATACAAACATTCATAGTGACAAAGGACATTTCCACGAGAACCCTGCTGGTGTAAGCAAAGCAGCACCACAGCCCCTTAGGAGAGTATTTCAAAATACTCAAAGGTAATTTTGAGGCTTCAACCACTCAGAATTACCTCAGAGTATTTTGAAATACTCTGAGGTAATTTTGGGCTTCTAAAACTGCGAATTACCTTTTTGGATAATTGTAATAATAAACCGTCTGAAAAGGTAATTTTGCAGTTTCAAAGCTCAAAATTACCTCAGAGTATTTCAAAATACTCTGAGGTAATTTGGCCTGGCTAAAACTGACAGCAGATCTGCTCGAGCAAAATAGATCCCTAACTGGCTGATAACCTTGAGCTAGTACTGAGCAAAATAGAACCCCAAATGCTGTTACATACTGGTTTTATTTGAAGCCCATACCCATACTCTTAGTTTGTCGCTCATGTTTTTGCTTGCTAGCTACCTGAAGGACAACATGATAGAAACCTTACTGAAAACAACTTTTGCCACACAGTGACCCCAAGCTCAAGAAAACTTACTGAGAACAATATTTTTCATAAAGGATTTAAACATGCATGTTTTCTGATTAAAAAAAAATAAACAATGAAAGCAGCACGAAACTGTAAAGAATAGTGCAAATGTAAACACCGCCACTGCTTCATACCGACAACTGAATACATCCCACTCCTACACAAAACAAATGCACCATATATGAGTGTATATGTATGAAACTGTTTCTGGTATGATATTAGCTATTAATATCCAAAATAATATTTATCATACCAAACACACATATTAATATATCAAATATAATATATGTTAACACCTATTTGTCTTAAGTATGAAATAAATACTTGTGGATATAAAAAAAACACAAACCAAACTCCCGAAAACACCCCCCTTACCCTGCTATGGTTCCTGTAAGGACACGATGTAATGGTATGTGATGCAAGTATACGAATCCTTAACCCTGGGTTTTCATTTGTCATGCTACCATAACAAGCGTACCTACCCCTAAAAAAAAACATAAGGAATGATAATTATATCAACCACAATAGCACGGATACTGCAGCGCGTGTTATCAGTATGTGGCATCTTGAAATAACTATATTAACCAATTTACCAATGTTACTTAAACACATACTGCAGGACTACAGCTAAACATCCCAAGTGGTACTTATTATTTACACTTAAACCCTAAACCTACCTACCTCAATGACAACGTGATAGGTACCTTACTGGAAACACCTTTTGACACACTGCAACCCCAAGCTCAAAAAAATCACTGAGCACAATATTTTTTATATGTATTTAAACATACATGTTTACAATAATATAGCAAGGCCCTTGTCAACCCTTATCGTCCCTGGTCTCTCTAAGAGCACAAACAGATCAAGGTAAAACGTAGACTAGTAGAGCACTCATACCCGCTGCTTCATACCGACAACTAAATACATCCCACCCCTACACAAAACGAATGCACCATATATGAGTGTATATGTATGAAATTTTTTGGTCTGATAATAATAGCTGATATCAAAATTATTCATCATACCAAACACACAGATTCATATATCACATGTAATACATGCTATCACCTAGGGATGAAATACCTAACTTTGCATATATAAAAAGAATCGAAAAAACGCCCGAAAACACCCCCTACCCTGCTTATGGTTCCTATAAGGAGACGATGTAATGGCAGGTGATGCAAGTATACGAATTCTTAACCCTGGGTTTTCATGCTACCATAACAAGCGTACCTACCCCTAAAAAAAAACATTAAACACATACTGCAGGACTACAGCTAGACATCACAAGCGGTACTTATTATACTACGCTTAAGCCCCAAACCTTACTCGCCCAGTTTTGGCTTGTGAAATTATTGGATTCAGGGTTCAGGGTTTAGGGATAGAGGGTTTCGTGCACTCCTTCAGAATTGCAGAACCCTAAACCATATAAACCCTAAAGCCCCAAACCACCTCTTAGCCAAAGCCCCAAAACCTGAAATCCAAACAGTCTCATGGTATCCTTTGAGCTTTAGGGTCTAGGGTTTGGGGTTTGTTGTGCATGCGAACGACGACATGTGCCTAGACTGCTAAGAACCATGCAATTGTCCATACAATTCAGTATTGCAGCTGCTGCAATGGATCGTCTTAATATTTTCAACCATATAATAACATATTATGAATTTATAAGAGTGGTATGCTTTATTTAGGTTCTGAGCTCACCCGTGCCTCTTCAATCTTCCTCGGCACGGTCGATTCAAGACCTGAGTCGCAAAAGAAGCCATTGGTGCAGAAGTTCTAGGCTGCAGTGTCAGACAGCTAATTAAACAAAAGTATACTTGCTTTTCCTCATCCGCTGCATGGCGTCTGCTAACACGTGCCTACTACGCCTACGCCCACCAACACCACCGCCAGTGCCTCCTGGCCCATCTACGCCCGCGCCTGTTCTAGGATCGCCTTGGTATACTTAGCGAAGAGCACCCTCTTGGATCGCCTTGGTATACTTAGCGAGGAGCACCCTCTTCTTGGGATCCTCCTGGAGAAACTCTGTGACCATCGCCTTCGCTGCCGCGGACGCCTCGCGCAAGACCGGGCTCTCCTTCTTGGCCAGAAACTTCTGCAAGTCCGACTGCTTGCGGATGAACTGCTTGCCGACGTTAATCTCGAGGAAAGTCGCCCCAAACGCCCACGCCTCCGTCGCAACCGTGGGCAAGTGCCCCTGGCCATCTTCTGCCGCCGTCCACAACTCCGGGGCCTTGTAGGGCCCTGTGTAGCAATTCATGAAGACGCCGTCGCCTGCTTTGACAGTCTCCATTTTGATCGCCAGGCCGAAGTGACAGAGACACGCCCTGCGCTCCAGGGAACTCCACAACACCGCCGCCGGTTTCAAGTCGCAGTGGAGAAAGCCCAGGTTGTGCAGGTACGCCAGCGCCGTTGCTGTCTGTTTCAGGCAGGTAGCCCACGCCGGCTCCTCCAACGGGACCGCATCGCCAACCAAGGGAACGCCGGACTGCTCGTAAGCGAAAAACATGTGGCCTGCGCGCGAGAGCTGATTCACATTGGGCAAGAACAGGACGGCCTCTACGACCGCGTGGTCGTCCTCGTTGTTCAACGCCTTCCCCAGCGCCCGGTGCACGGCGGCCTCCTGCTCCCACGCCTCCTTGCTCTTGAAGAGGTGCGCCTGCAGACGGTGGCCCAGAGTCTGGTGGGTCGCCCAGACGACCTTGACGTAGCTGCCGTTGTACAGCACATCCTGCATGTTGGCCACCAGGCCCGACTCCGCCAACACCACGCACGCCTCCGCCAAGTCGCCGTCGCCTGCCTGAACGCCAAGAGGTTCCTTCAGGTGCGCTAAGGAGCCCTCCTCGAAGAGAGCGTCCTTAGCGTCTTGCCTCGCCTTCACCTCCGCCTTCGACTGGTCGATGTACTTCTGCTTCTTCTCCGGGGAGAGAAGATTCCACGCCTGCCCCACCGCCGAAAGGCTCTGTTGCTGCTTCGCGCTGCCTTTGAGGTGCTTGTTCTTGTTGGAGTACACTGGGTACTGCTCCTTCAAAAACAACGCGTAAGCAGTTCGCGCCTGCGGCAGCACGCCGGTAGGCACCTTGCCGTGTCCCCGCACGTAGGTCCGCCTTTTGCGAAGGCGCTCCTTCTTGGAGAGTTTGTTCTCCGCAGGGCCGTCGCCTTCGCCTTCCACTTCTTCCACTTCCTCCTCATCCACTGCTTCTTCTTCTTCTCCTTCTTCGTCACCAGCACCCACGTCGACCGCCTCCGCAGCTGCAGGCCTCTTCTTCACGTTGGAGGAGTCGCCGGCGCCTTCTTTCGCCTGAACCACAGCAGCCGGCCTCTTCTTCGCAGGCGCCTGCGCCATCGCCTTTGCCACCTTCTTCTCGCCTTGCTTTTTAGAGGAAACCATCGCCTTGGACGCTGCAGGCTTGGAGAAAACAGCCATGTCCGGGCGGCGAGGGGGATCTAAGTCTAGATGCAGCACACCAAGCTTGATTGAAAGAAACATGGCCAGTCCAGTGTCTCTGCGTGTCAGACAGGTGCGGCTCCCAGAATCACGGCACTGCTGCGGTTCCTTGCTAGACAGGCAGAACAGCTACGAAAACAAGCTGTGGGCCCAGACGCCACCGCCAGCACCGTCGTCTGGCCTCGGCAAAAGTTATAAAGCGCATGGCTTGCCATTATTATAGACTAGTTTCCAAGTCTACACGATATACGCCTTCGCCACACGTTCCCAAGGATCCTAGGCAAGTTAGAACAAAACATGACTGCATCACAGCCCACTGTGTAAGGAAAACTCAATCTCTCTGAAAGCAAGGTGACTATTATTAATGAATTTATTGCTATACATCGTCGCAGGATCAGGAGTAGTCTCGTAGCACTGGTACTGGCTAGCACTATAGTACTGACTAGTCGTCGTAATAGCAGTCGACATAACCGGGACGGGTCGGGTTGTGGCTGGATGTTGGGTGGCCTTCCCCGCGGTCTTTGCAAACACCAGTGTCATAGTCTCACCTCCACTCGGCCAGGGTGGAACCGCCATGCCCCAGGGGTGTGCATCTGCCAGCTGCGGGACTGTCTCAGGTCTGGTTCCACAGGCCCCCTGACCAAATCGCCTGCGCCAGCCCCAATGCCACCGGCCAATGCAACGTCCCTGTTGCGATTGACCCTGTCGTCGCAGTTACCGCAGGCTTCGTACCCCGCCTGCGTCCTGCCAGCAAGTGGCGTGGCTTGTGCAGTGACCCCCAAGGCAGCAGGCCAGTGGCACTGCGGTGATGTATGGCGGGGGGTCGGTGAGTGTAGTCTTAGTTAGTACACAACAGAACAGAAGACAAGCACACCTGGCGAAGTCTCGCGTTTGCAAACACTCAACGATGATATTTCCTGATCCATTTCCAATGATGAAGTAAATATATTACAGCTATGGAAATATTTCAGCCACAAGCAAAGCACACACTTCAACCAGTATAGCCAATAGGATATACTAAAAAAATATTTAAGCATACTAAGAAAACACGTATGTGAAAAAACATGTACACATTATGCTAAATTGTATTATTGATATGTACAAATTGCAACCAATGTAAAACACTGAGCCTGCTGCTGAGCTGGGAACTCTTCCAGCTTCCAATGAGGGCCCTCCTGTTTGCAACCGAACAAGATCACGAGCGAGACTGCAGCTCAGAACCGTCTATCTTGCCATCTGGCAACAACACGCTAGACGGCCCTTTTGCTTCCGGCGACAGCACAGCTTGCGGTGTGGGCAAAGCGGCACATGCCTCCAACGCCTACGACTGGACGCCTGCGCCTCTGCCTCCACAAAAAAACAAAACTGCATGGATGATGGAGAACTGAGAGATAGACCTCCGCGCCAAGATAAGCCTTCTCACAACCTGCGCCTGCGCCTGCGCCTCACTCATTGGAGCTCAGGTCCATGTCGCCGTCGGAAGCGCCGGCGCCATCCCCATCGACGACTTCGCGGAGGTCCTCCTCCATAGTGCTTAGGTCCGCACTCATGCCGGCCACCCGCGCCCGCTTCGACTGCAGCACAGCGATCTTGCGGTCGTACCTTATCCGCACATTGCAACAAAAAACATGCAACCTTGGTATGAGAAACAAGTTAGACGGAGCACATGGCCATTGCAGTGCGCTGAAGAGCACGACGGCGACCGACGGCGAACTCGCGCAGATCCTCATACGGGCCCGGTGTGGTCTCCACCTTCGCCTGCAAGATGGCCATGGTCGCCTGCTCCATGTCATTCTCCGAGATCGACGACGCCAACCCCCACACCGACAACCAACTCAGCGCCTCCACCGGGTTCAGGATCTTACTGCCGACTTCCACAGGGACAATGAGCTGCACGATCGTGCAGGACATGCCCCATGTCTTCAGCTGGCCGCCGGAAGCCAAAGCAACCAGCGCCGCCGGCAGGAGCTCGCTGAACATGAAACTCTGCGGCGAGTCCCCCGGCTCCTGCGCCGCCGCCACCACCTTCGACGCCGGCCCCCGCGCCTTGGGCACGTGGAACCTTATAGTTGGAGTTTACTTGAGAGTGTAAAGGTTCCAGCTAGTACTATAGTCGTAGCTTTGTTTGTTTGAGAATTGATTATACAACAACATAAGGAGAAAATCAAGTGCTGAATCCAAGCATTTGGCTTCGTCTGGAGGTTCTTGAGAAAGCCGTGGTTCGCCTCGTCGAAGAAGAGCTTCATCCGCGGCAAAGTGTCCTGCCTGGACTCCAGCTTCGTGAACAAGGCATCCGAGATAGGGACGTAGAAGGTCCACTTCATGCCCGGGGTTCCCGCCGGCGCCGTCGCCTGCTTCGCCTGCCCTTCCCCTGGCGCCGTCGCCGGTGTTGCCGTCGCCACCGAAACTGTGAGGCGGTGCTTTCGTGTCTTCACCCCAACATCGTTTGGGCTGTGATCGCCGTAGTACGACCCCAGGGCCGCCCACGCCACCGGCGCCAGCGGCCTAAACGTATCGATGCGGTACGCCGGCTGCGCCTTCGCCTGCTTGTCCGCCATCACCAGCTTTCGGCATATGCCCTTGAACAAGGCATCTCCGTCAGCAAGAACCTCGAAGACACGGTACTCCGCCGTTTCCTTCAGCAGCGCGCCTACGACCTCGCCTGCGACCATGTTGCTTACTCGATTCTTCTTCGCCGGCGCCGACGCGTCGCTCCAGGAGAAGCCCAGCCTGAGGCAGTCATTTTTATGGAGAAGGGACGATGGCGAGAGACTGCGTTAAGGAAGTGGCTACTACAGCTACAACAATCAGGACACCCGAAGCCGCGAAAACAGTCATCGTCGAGTCGCTTCCTGGACTCTGTCTTCAAAGTCGCCAGGATCGCCAGCTCCACCGACGGCGCCGTCACCACCGCCGAGAGAAGGACCTGCGTGTCGAATCGCCAAATAGGGTGCAGCGGGATTTGACTTCGGCTTGCATACCTAATTTAATAATAATCTAACATGACAACAGAATGCTGGGCCTCTTTCTCGTCCAAGTTCCGGGCGAGCTGGCTCCACGCGTACTCCGGCATGGCTACGTAGCCCAGAACCCGGGACGCCATCGCCGCCGCCGTCGTCGCCGCCGTCGCCGCCGCCGTCGCCGCCGTCGCCGCCGTCGTCGCCGTCGTCGCCGCCGTCGCTGACTCCATTGGACTCACCGACGCCATCGCCGGGGACGAAACACAAGTTGTCGAAAAGTCAGAAATTATGAGGGCTAAAAAGGCTGCACGGCAACGAGAAAACAAACGTGCAATGAGCTCCATGCACTCACTCCTGTCTGGAAAATACTGAGCTGGAAGTCTCTGGCCTACCTATAGAAAACGTTGTTTCCTAACTCCCGATCGGGTGGCCTTGCGTTTCATGTCGGGCTGCTGAGCTGCAATCTTCACAAAACCTGTTTCGCAGCGACAGATAAATTATGCTCAAAAGGGCACGGGGTCAAGTCAGGTTTGAAAGTGCAGGGTTACCGGGGTTTAGGGCTTCAGGGCTTACCCCAAGCCCCGACCTAAACGCAGACGAGTATACGAAACTGGGCTTTCAATGACTGTCAGTACTACTGTGTAGCTAGGGTTTTAAATTAGGGTTAAAATTGGGGTGCGTTTAGATAGACTGGCCAAGTGGAAGCTTACAAACACCGGCTGACAGCAATGACTCTATTCCAATTTGGAATATTAGCTATTCACACAGGATGAATACTACATGTACTGTAGGTTGTTTTGTGCATACTAATACTCACCAATCTATTGCTTCTTATGAACAAGTATGACTTTATGAATCATCGATATCATAACAATTTGAAGTGTTTGACTGTAACCATTCTTGGGGCTATGGCAGTCACGCTAGATTGGGACAAAGCCCCTGGATCCTCAATATAACTCCACAATCACAACCCCTCTTCCTAAAATCCAACACTATGACAACCGGCACACTTATCTTACCTTCAGACACTGCAAAGCAAGGCTTGAACCCGGAGGTAATTAGTATTTCGTACGAGTAAGACTGATAAGTTAATTAAAAACGATGAATGAGTGATTGAACTAATTAATTATTGAACTAATTAATTAAGAATATCTGGGAAGCCCTGCAACCCAGAACCCCACACCCTAAAGCCTCGCACCCTGTGGTAACCACTTCAACTGAACCCGACGCCTTTGAGCTAACCGCCTCAAGTTTCCGAACCCGCCAAATACCCACACTATGAAAACCGCATCCACCTGCATCGCCAGCGCCAAAGCAAAGCACCTGCATAGGGCAAAGATCGGAGTTGAAGGTGTTGGGTTTGGCCTTGGTGTCCGGGTGTTTGGGGGCTGGCGGGTCTGGGCGCAGGTGGACTTGCTACTTTGCAAGTTTGAGGGGGCCCGGCTTGTTGGGGGAATGGGTTCGTATGAAGCTTCGGGGTGTAGGGCATCTTCGGGGGTTGGATTTGGGAGTCAGGCTTGAGAAATAAAAGGCTTGGGTGTTCGAGTTTGGGGGGCGTGCGGGCTTTAGTTACTGTTGTTTGGCGGGTTTCTCAGGCCAGGATGTATGAAGGCACTGGATGGACAACTGCAAGGCCCTCCGTCCCTTAATTAAATTACATCCTGACACTGCGGCCAGCGGAACCCCGGAACCCCCCCAAATCCTAGACACCAAACACGAATCTTTGCAATGCGTTGCAAAAACCTGAAATCAAACCCGGTGCTGTCAGATCTTTTGGCACTCGCTTCTTCAAAAGCTGTATGGTGCTTCGCCTACGCCATCATCAGCACACCAACGCCTCTCGCCTGCGCCCATCATTTTCCTTTGCCTCGGATGTTTTGCACCAGAAACCAATTTAGAGAATGTATATGCTAAAGCACTCGCCTACTTGGGAGAACACAACCTATCGGTCTTTCCGTCTATCAATATCTGTATATTTACTTACCTAGCTGTCATAATTACAGTGCATCTATACAAAACTCTCTCTCTCTCTCTCTATATATATATATATATAACTAACAACGTCCCTTTTGCAACAGTGGAAAGAAAACAACGTCCCTAAACCCCAAACCCTGAACCCTAAAACCCTAAACCCTAAACCAAAATCCTAAACCCTAAACCCTTATTCTATTGCCAAGGTGTCAACAAGCACAATGGAACATGTTGATTTTTTTTCGCACTGGGTTGCCTTTCCAATTAATTGGCCTGCCCCAGAGGTCTTTCAGGGGGCCTCTGCCGCCTGCGCGCCCACCATACCCAAACTCATAATCTTCGTCATCAGAAAAATCACAATAATAATCACGCCCGCGCCCGCGCCCGAATTGGTGACTGCTGCTTGCAGCGCTTGCAGCTTGCATCGACCGCCGGCCTGAGTGGGATTGTGTGCGTGTGCACTGAATATAAAGACCCAGCGATTAAACCAAAGATGACTTTGAAACTACAATGCAACGGAATTTAGTTATGTTAGTACAATTAATTAATCTTTCTCCAAGAAGCTTCGCTTCTTGAGCAAGTCAATGCGCTCATTGATCCCCGTCGACACCATCGCCGACGGATTGTCCCAAGCTGGGTACTCGCCAGTCGCATGGTCGCGCGTTTCTGAGCTGAGGTCCAATGGTTTAGTTTGAGTTAATTGTATATTTTACGAGACTTATTATCGTTTTAGTCTTAGCTTATAAACCCTAAACCCTAAACCCCATTATTAAGGGTGTTGGGGTTAAGCAAATAATAAAAGAAAATGTAATAGCAGCCAAGCTGCTATCGAGCCACCCGACTATCTCCTGCGCCATCGACGCACCGCCCTCCATGGACACCAGCGCCGACGCCACCTTGGTACAGGGACCCAATGTATTTGTGTTGCAGGGCTAAGGTCTAATAAGACAGAAAACGTTCAAATCAATTTTACGGGTTATAAGTTCTAGCTAGGTTTGCGGTTGGCGGGGCTACGGGACCGGCTTATTTAAAGGTCATGGTGCAGGATTAATATAAAAGCCTGGGAGCCGCCCACGTGCGGCCGTCCACCTCCAGGCAAGCGAGCTGTATCGCAAGCGCCGGCGCAGCTTCCACCACCCTCGCCTGCACCTGTCACCATTCTCACAAACCACACCTCTATAGAAAGTTGAATTGTTTAACACCATCCCGAGCCTGCTCCTCCACCGTCAACTTCGGCCGCGGCTCTGGCGGCGGCGGCGCCTTTTTCACGTAGCCCAAAACTGCGCCCACGCGTTCCACCATCGCCGAGATTTCCGCCCTCCCCGTGTCGTCGAGTTCGACCTCGCGCGGCAATGTCATGCCACGCAACATCACCGTCGACACCGTCCTCGGATAAAGTCCGTCATGGCTCGGCAACTCGAACGGCAAGTTGAACACCAGCGCCGTCACCACCGCCACCGCCGCCGCTCTGTAGAGGCCCTTTGCACCTGAGATAGGGATGCTACTTATTAGGCTTCAAATTTCCACCGAAAAATGACGAGCGCACTGATTGATTGAGTCAAGCTGCTTACCAGCTGCAAGCACAATTCCGTGCAGCCTTCGCTAATCCCCTGCGCCTCAAAATGGGAGTAAACCGCCCCCACCACCGCCACCAGTGTCTTCTCAAAGCCGGGTTCCGCCATCATCGCCAGCAAAAAGTCCTGGTTGTCGGCCGGGTGCTTGATGCCTGGGTGGGCATGGGCGTCTTCAATGTCAATAATAACCTATTTCTGCTTATAAAAGGCCAAGGACAAAACAAACTTGAACAGTCCCAAGTCTCCGCCCACGCCTGGCGCCGGCGCCGGCGAAGTCTCCCGCCCCAGCTCCAGCGGCGTGTCGTCGCCCCAGCGGGGGTAGTCCCCCCGGAAAATGTTCCTGACGTCGATGACGTGGTGGCAGTGATAGGGATACTTCTCCAACAAAAATTCCGGCATGATCGAGCGCCCCTTCTCCGCCACCGCCTTCGCCGCCTTCGCCGCCTTCGCCGCCTTCCCCGCCTTCCCCGCCTTCGCCGACGCCTGGCCCTTTCCGATGCCTCGGCACCAAGGTATCTCGAAAAGGCACGAGTTTCTTATGTCAGCTATTCATTACAAACTCAATATAGCGCCTAATGAATGACAAAGACTTTGACTGGGTCAAAGCACCCTTGACGGAGTACGCCTGCTCCGTGCCCCATGCGATGATGACAGAGCTCCCAGCCGTCGGCGGCAACGAGAAAGGCACATCAATTTCTGGCATGGCCACGCCTACGCCTATGTCTATGCCTATGGCTGCGTACGCCTTACCGCCTGCGTTCGCCTGCGTTCGCCTGCGTTCAAAAAAACTGTGACTGTGAAGGTGTGAGACTGTGAAATGTGTGTGACAACCTCAGACCTATATGAGATTATGGAACTAAGTAGCCTGCTATGCTAAGTCTGAAACAAAATGTATGTAGCCTCTTCCGCAGCCCTACGCAAGGCTTGACACTGGAACCTGAAAGGCCACCATAATCAAATCCTCAGCCCCTGAACTTTGACTCGAAACCTAACACCCTAGCACACGTGGCCTGAACGAGAAGACCCAAACACGCCTTGCCCCAGAACCACGAAACGTATACCCCGAAGCCAACCGATGTCTCTAAACCCTTGACTTCTGAACGCTCTACCCCTTAACTGTTCATAATCCTTAACCCGGAAGCTTGAACTAAACCCCTAACCCCAAAACCCTAAACCCTGAATCCTCTATATCCCTGAACTCGTGTGTTGGTTATTATAGCAGAGTATTGTAGTTAGTATACCTCAGTACAAGGACTGACTATCAGGCATTTGCTATGTTATGTTCTACTGAGACTAGCATCTACACTACATTGTGGGATGTTGTTACATGTACTGTACACATTCTGCTTTGTGCTTGGGTTGTGCTCTATGCTACTACACTACTATTCTTAACTTATGTTCTACGCCGTTATCTTGTGCCATGTTGTATAATAGTATATTATAGAGTACAGCCATACTGAGACAATTGAGCAACAATGTTTAGAGTTAACTATACTAGCAGTATAATGACTAGTGTAAACGAGATACTGACACACTAGGATCAGCTGTAACATCAAATGATACTGATTTATTGGTAAAACGAAAAAAACAACCAACAACTTAATTACATTAACGCTCCTTTAAATTTAAACCCTGCCACTCAGAACCCTGCACTATGCCCTTGAGGAATAAAAAAAGAACCATGCTAACGGATTCGTTTCAACCCTAGACCTCGAACTACTGTAAGTTAAACTCAACCCCCCGAAGCCCCACGCCACGAACACCGCATGCACCTGCATCGCCAGCGCCAAAATCGCCACCGCCTCAATCGCCAGCGCCACACCTGCATGGGGCTTGCTTCGAGGGTTGGGGTCTTAGGGAGTGGGTTGTTGGATCTAATATTAGTCTCCTCCCCGGCGCCTGCACTATAAAGCCCACAGAAATACACTCCAAAGACACCCAAGCCAACACTAGTTTGTCCCCGCCCGCAATTCTCAACCCATACCGAATAACCTAACGCCCAAAGTTAACAGAAAGAGCCCTGAAGCCCAAAACCAAACTTGCTAGCCCACGTTACACTATTAACACTAATACTGAACTGTCCACATATAAGCGCGAAGCCAACACCCTGAACCTTAACAAAGACCTGACAACCCCAGACACGAATTCTGAAAGCACCCAAACCCAACCCTCGAAGCACCTTCAAATACCACCCCATTTCCCCTTCCCGCTCAAACGTATTATAAACGTATTATATGAATACCCAAAAGCCCACCCACGCCCACGAGCCTGTCATCGCCGGCGCCAGCACCTGCATCATAGGGGATTAAGCAGGGGTGCTCTTGGTTTTACACACCCCAAACTAACCCTAAACTGTTTTAGGTTTATACACTAACTGCATGTTAGACTCAGACTGAATTTTGTGATGTAACATCAGTGCAGTATACTATTGATTACGAAATATTTTGTAGTTCTGTCATGTTGTGGGTTTAGGGTTTCGGGTTTAGGGGAGAATTGGGCAGGTGTCGGTTGTAGGGGGCTTGTTGCTAGGTCGGATTGCCAAAATAAAATAACGGCAAAGCCTTCAATCCTGAATCCCATTTTGAACCTCTAACTTTGGACCCAAACCAGGCGCCTCAATCTGCCAACCCCATCCCAGGCAACCCTTAACCTCCTCAACACACCAAATCCTAAACCCCGAACGCCTGAATGATCAACCCTTCACCACCACAAGCCCAAACCTCGTTTTCTTTATTGATGTGTTACCTGAAGGAGTGTGACTAGTATGAGATTTTCTTGTTGATGCTGCTACTGGTTGTCTCTGAAACTGTACACCACAAATCGCAAAGTCTTGTTTCCATTCTATTGGTATATTGTTTTGTTTATCAGAGCACACCCGAGGCCAAATCATAAAGTTGTCAATCCCAAACGTGAAGGCTTGTTGTATTCTATCATAAACCATTGTCGTTCCCACTATAATGTTTGCATTGTGTAATATAACATAACTCCTAGAACCCCTGAACACCCAAACCCAAACACTGCAAGCCCTCTTTTCACCACTCTGGGCTGCGCCAACGCTTCCTGCCGCCGGCGCCGTACTCCTCAAAATCCCTTCCATCCTCAGATATGTTTCGGCCATACATCAAAACCCCCAGGAACTCATCACAAAATAAATATGAGTTACAAAATGCTGTGTACCTGAATAATTTTAATCTATGCATAATACATAATATATATATATATATGTATATATATATGTATATATCATATATAGCTTAGATTTGAATATTGTATTTATCATTCAAGTTACATCATAATAGTCGATTAACCCCATGAGTTAGTCCAATGTGCGACGGCCGGCATCGTAGTCATCATATCGCCCACGCCCACGCCCCTTCTCGTACCCCTTGTCGAAACCCTTGCCATAGCCTTTGTCGTACCCATACTCCTCCTCCCACTCCCAGCCTTTCCCGTAGCCATAGCCAGGATCGTAGTACCAGCCGCCGCCGCCGCCGTCGCCTTTGTAGTCGCCTTTGCCTTTGTAGTCGCCTTTGCCGCCGTCGCCTTTGTAGTCGCCCTTGTAGTCGCCTTTGCCTTTGCCTTTGTAGTCGCCTTTGCCGCCGTCGCCTTTGTGGCCGCCTTTCCAGCCGTGATCGTCACTGCCACGCGCAGGCGTGCGCCCGCGCCGACCGCCTCAGTGGGATCATGTTATTGGTCCTGAAAGACATAAATCCCAAATCCCAACGAAACAACATAGACACCCCAACAACTCTGGGCTTTAAGTCAAGCTGCTCCCGCTCTCAGACGCCGGCGCCTGGTTGGACCGCTGCTTCAAAATATCGATGCGTTCCGACATCGCCCGCGTCAAATTCGCGCTGCGGTTGCCCCACTCGGGCAGCCCAGTGTCAAGCTTGCGAGCTTCTTAGTGCATCGAAACAATTCCAAATAGCTTTGGGTTCGAGGGTACTAGGGGTTCCGGGGGGGGGGGTTGAAACAAGAGCTTGTTTTGGATTCCTGCTATGTTTTCTTAAAAGCTTCATCATTCTTAGGGCCAATTGGCTTCAAGGTCTGGGGGTGTAGGGGTTTGGATTGCTCTAGCCCAAATACCAGCCAAGCTGCTGTCGACAAAGCCGACAATCTCGCTCGCCTTCGCCACGCCGCCCGCCATGAGCACCATCGCCGACGCCACCTTAGTTTGGGGGCAAGTTCATGGTGCCCAGGTCCAATCCATAAACCAGTTTTAACATTAGAAGTTGGCGTTTCCTCTAACAGGCTTTCAAAGCTAGTCTTGTGATTCAGGGTTACTCAGGAGAATCCAGGGTTTTAGAACTTAGAAGCCATTAATAATTATTAAAATAAATCTAAGTCTATTGGGATCAGGAAGGATAACATAAGCCTGGGAACCGACCATGTCCGCTGATCAACCTCCAGCTCTTCCAGGACACTGTAAAGCGCCGGCGAATGGCTCAGGACACTTTGGCGCACCTTCCAGGATTCCAGCTTAACTACTTATAGGCCTTAGACCCCTTAGCCTTGGAAAGGTGATTGGTTAAGAATTGCTTGACACCCAAAGTGCAAACATGTGTTACCCCACATATATAACCGAACCTATGCCTAAGTACTAAACCCACAACAGCAACTTTTTACAACAACACCGAGCCAGATCCGTAGCAGCCGCCGGCGCCGCCGCCGCCGCCGGCGCCGCCGCCGCCGCCTGGGAGCCCTTGGAGTCACCCTTCGTCGTTGGCATCGCCTTCGCCGGCGGAGCCGCCGCTGCTGGCGGTGCCTTCGTCGTCGCCGGCGCCTTGGGTGGGGAGTCCGCCTTAATGCCGAGCTTCCTCCCCACCTCGTTCACCGCCGCGATGATTTTGTCCTTGCCCCTCTGTGTGAGAGGGATATCGCCAACGCCATACACCCCCGTCTCACTGTGGGAGGGCAGTTCAAACTGAAGGTTGAAAAGGATCGCCAGCGCCACCGCCACGCTCGCCGACCTGTGCTTCCCCGCCGCACCTGATGAAAGGCTTAAATGACTTGAGGTTTAGAGCTCCAATGAAAATTACAGAAAAAAACTAAGAAAAAACTAGGCTGTATACAATCAGGGTGCAGATCAGCTGCACCAGCACCGGCGCCTTCCAGAGATCGCCATCGAACGCCGCCAACCCCTTGAGGTAACCAAGAAGCATCGCCACCGCCGTAATGAACGCCCGCATAAAGCCAGGCTCGTCCATCATCGCCAAGAGGAAATCCTCGTTCTTCTGAGGATTCCACTCGCCTGGGTGGGCATCCGTAGCAAATTATTAAACTTTAACCACGAACCCTCAACTGAACTCAAGCGGTGTCCCTACTCCCAAATACAAGAAACAACGTATACCTGAAAATCCAAGTCTCCCTTCACCGCCCGGGACGGCCCGGGCGACTTGGATCGCCCGCGCGTCCCCGCCGACGCCGACGCCTTCGCCTGCCCCTTCTCCTGCTCCCTGGCAGGGTCTTTCATCATTTGCCTCACGTCAAGCGACATGTGGACGTGATCCGGGTAGGTCCGCTTCAGATACCCAGTCATCATCGACCTCCCTTTTCCGCCAGCGCCTCCGCATTGAGGCCCAAATATCAAAACCCAAATAGTATAAGAATGTAGCTATTGCTTGGAGAAGTACGGTATGATGCTTATCATCCGCATAAGTCTCCACATTGGTATTGCTATTACTAGAACTATCGAAAATTCATAGTACTGACTTAAAGTTGGTATGACTTATTATTATATCACATAAGTGAACAGATTTCATAAATAAGACTATTTCTTAATCAGACTCAAGGCACCGGTCGCCTTGTACTCGTGCTCCGCCCCCCATGCTATGATGAAGCTTCCATCCGGGATCGCCGGCATGGAGGGCAGGCCAGGAAACGCCACAGGCGGCATGGCTGCGAGTACGCCTACGCCTACGCCTACGAATGCGCCTACGCCTACGAATGCGCCTACACCTGCGCCTAAACCTGCGCCTGCACCTGCGCCTACGCCTTGCGCCTACGCCTTGCGCCTACGCCTTCAACTACCTGCGCCTGCAATCGCCTAGGCCTAGGTAGCTGTGAGTGTAAGTGTCACCTTATCGGAATCAGTCGCCTAAGCGCTCATCGCCAATGCCCATGAACCTAGGAACTGAATCTGAAATAAAACATCTAAAGTCGAAGGTAAGCCTAATGATTAAAATGGTAACATGACATGTCCAAAGTCCTAAGGGCTGACGCTGAAATGTTACGGTAGCCGCACATGCCCCTCAAACCCAAATCCCTCCCGCAAATAACCCCCTACCCCAAACCCGAGTCTGACACCCGACAACACCCAATGCACACAACCCTTGACCCGAAACTCCCTAAGTGAAGCTTTAAACTCTAAACCATCCATAATCCAAACCTTATATAAACCCTTACTACAGCCTAACCCCTTTGAATACTTAAAAGCCCCCACTCTCCCCGGGCACCTCGATGTTGTCGACGGCGCCCAGCGATGGAGGGGCGCCCAGCGGCGGACCATTCTCTATTGGGGCTCAAGGTCTTAGGGCTTGGGGTTTAGGGGGCTTTTGGTTGAGGGTTCACGGTTTACAATTCAGGGTTTAAAGGGGTTTTTCAATTTAGGGTCTAAGTACACTAACTAGTACAGGGCTTCTTTAGGGGTTCGTTGCATCGGGTTTGAATGGGGGGTTTAGGGATTTCGGGCTTCAAGTTCTACAAGCCCTAAATTCAAACCTTGCTATTAGAACTAAATCCCAATACTTGAGCCTTCAATAATACAGGTACTTTGACGCCTGAGTATGTACTGCATAGCCCGGAACCCTATTTTAAACCCCTGAAACCGTAAAACCTAAACCCTAATTGAAAGACCCCTTAAACCCTTTTTTTACTACTGGGCTTGGGGCTAGCCAGATCCTTAAACACTGAACCTTGAACCCTGAACCCTGAACCCTCAACCAAAAGCCCCCTAAACCCCAAACCCTAAGACCTTCAGCCCCAATAGACAGGGTCTGAAATCTGAATAACAATAACAACAACTACTACTACGATTATAATTACATAAGAGTATCAGAATACAGTGCTAGTTAGTGTACTTAGACCCTAAACTGAAAAACCCTTAAACCCTGAACCCTAAACCGTGAACCCTCAACCAAAAGCCCCCTGAACCCCAAATCTTAAGACCTTGAGCCCCAAGGTCTGAAATCTGAATAATAGTAGTCATAACAACAACAACAACAACAACAACAACAACAACAACTACTACTACTACTACTACCACGACTAATCTCTTAATGACTTCTTCTGTAGTGACTTGATCCAAGGCCGGGCAAAAAAAGGCAAAAATAAAAAATGTCCGAAAGCAACACCTAGTATAAGCGGCTTAAGAGTCTAAGGGCTTGGGGCATGGAGCATAGATGTAAGTCTACTGCAAAGCCCTGTGAAACCCTCAGCTCAGAACACAGTTTAAAACAAGAACTCAGGGATCCCGGAATGAAACTGCGGATATTGCCCAGATCTTCAACTGCGGGTGAAACGAAGCACTTACACAACTGCGCAAACGCTGCAGCCTGTAGTCGGAAACACTCCAACCCTAAAGCGCGATTCCCTAAACACTTAACACCTGCGTGCGGCCCCCACTCAGTAGTAGTTTAATAATGTTCATAATATAGATATATTCGGACCTGAATAGTAGCCCTATATTATCGACTCTTACTGTATGGGGGCAGTGCCTAACTTAACACAGACGATCGCGACACGTGCCAACCCATGAGCCTTCATGGCGACAAAGACGGCATCAGCCAAGACTTTTGCTGGCAAGCCCTCTTCCATCAAGTCCTGGCCAAACACAAAACCAGGACCCTCCTTGTACCCTCAGATAGGGGTATATGGTCCCAAATAATGGGCATTTAGGGTCTAATAGAGGGTAGATGGAGGGTCTAGGAGAAACAACAACCTTGCGATGATCAGGTGTTTTAGGGTTGAGGGTTTAGGGTGCCTGGGGAAACAAAAAAAGTGGGCTTGAGCTGCGGAGGCATGTATTGTTGGAGCGTACCATGGGTTGAAGTGCGACGGTCGTGTGATCATTTCGGCCTTTGCTTAAACCAGTCTTTGCCGAAGCAACAGTACCTCATCCCACCCCTGAGGTGGAGTCCAACATATCATCTTGCGGGGCCTTGTAAGGGTCACTCCGTCTATGGTGTTCAAGGATCAGTAAACCTCTTCGGACGATTCTCCCTCCCGTCCACTCAGAAACCGACAGAGTTAAGAACCCCAGCCCTGAAACTAGACTTTCGAGGCCTCATTGGCTAGACGGGGTTCTTAGGTGATATAATGCTACAACTATGGACTATAAGCTGCTTCAGGTTCCCAAAGGAACAATAGTAACAAATGATCCGTCCTGCTTCTAGATGAACCGTTAAGCGAGAAAAGACTGCGCGAGGAAAGCCTCATCAATTTCGACTCCGAGGGGAGCCAGATCTCCGCTGACGACCACCTTCACCCGGCCTGGCGTCGGCACGTTGGTGTTTAGGGCTATTCGGTTATGGGGAGGTGTTTACTTTGTTTTTGTTTGGAGGGGGTGGGGGGGTTGGGATTCTTCGGTTGTGGTGGTTTTAGCTTTTGGGGTGTAGGGTTATGGGACACAGGGCTTTTGGGGCTCATGGTTCTTCTGCATCGTAACTCTCTTACATCACAAAAGCTGAGGCCAAACTTACCAACATCAAGCATTCAGCGTGCCCCGCACAAAGTCCTGCACAGTAGGTGTTTCTTACTCCGCGGTTTAGGGTTTAGGGTTTCGACTCGCACACTCGCTCTCGGGTTTAGGGTTTAGGGTACTCCGAAGCATCTTGAACCATGCTTCTATAGAGGGTGGAAATCTTCAGTGCATCGGCAGCTTCCCACCAAAAGCCTGAGCCCTCAGAATCCCAAACCCTTTTCTCAAAACACGAAGGCCTATCAGAAACTGCAACTGCAAAAGCTGCGAGCAAAAGCAATGAGCCGTTCACACGGTTTCAGCCTGGCCCAAACGACACGAGAGAAGTCAACCCTGAGCTATGGCATGGCCGTATCTCTAAAACGCAACATCTAATGTAGGGGCCGTAATAATTAAACTAGCATTTTGGCATGATTTTGGCTCCTTTTGCAGTGCAGCCATAATCAGGAACCCTAAGGAATATCATCGGCATTTTTAAGCCTATATATGTTCACAGTCGTTCCTCCCAGAGCGGTGCCAGTGGAGGGTGTCTCTCGAAGCCGCTTTTGGAGCTCCGGCAACTTCTTGGCTGCCTCTCTTCGCTTCAGGGGTTCGGCTTTAGCGTTTAGGGCTTGGGGCCTTTTAAGTTTAGGGGCTTAGAGTTTAGGGGTTTAGGATTTAGAGTTTAGGGTTTGCGGCCTTGTAGGTTTCGGGGTTTAGGGGTTTAGGAGGGCCTCAGGAACAGTTCTCGTGAAGTTGCGAAACCACATAAAACCGTTGACGGTGCCAACCGTGCTCAATCCTGAAAGCATAGGCCCTGGTAATGGTACAATGCACAGGCACAACGAAGTCCTTAAATCCACTCTTGCAGATCCCAACTAGAAATAGCAAGCTTGGCTGTTCGAAACCCTACAAGGCATACTTTGTGTCTGAGCTTCTTGAAAGGCTGCAATGCGAAACTGCCCATGGTCTTCAACTGTTGATGGATGTCGGCAACCCTTCAGTTGAGGGTGGGTTTGAGTGTTGTGGTTGAGGGCGTAGGGTTTGAGTGTTATTCCCTCTAAAACGCTAGAACCCTAAGTTTAGGCTTAGGGCAGTTTGGGGCTTGGGGTGCAGGATTGTCTTGGCATTATACCAAATCTGTGAAAACACGATGATGCAGCCACTAATACCAATCCCCGCACGATGCCATGCGTTTAGGGGTTCGATGCGGGTTTCTGCAGCTTTGGAGGTTCGACGCTCTTGTTGGGTAGTACGCCTCAAAGCCTGACCCTCCCCCAAGCCCTATCCCCATGTCCCTATTACGATTCTCCTTATAGTCGCTATTTGAGGGCCTTAAACCCCAAACCCTATCAACTTACAGCCCCTATCGTGGTTCTCATGGTTCCAGTGATGGTTCTCCTTCTAAGCCTTACTCTGGTCTATAGTCGCCTGAATAATTAGAATAGGGTTTTGAGGCCCGCCCCCTCAAATAGTAGTGGTAATTCTTTAGGCTTCTATGGTATCTCGCTGCAAAATCACCGAGATGGCCGCCTCTTGCATCTTCCCAATATTGCCCAGCAAGTCTCCTCAACTGGGGGGGGGCTTATTTGAAGGTACCATCACAGGGATCTATGACAAACAAGATGGCTTCCATATAGGGATCGACAATAGGGGTACCATCATAGGGATCTGTAATACATAATATGGTTTGCTTATATAACAAGAACCCAGCTCACATGAAGACTTTGGGTTCATAAGGGTCTACACTCTCGCAACTCGGAGAAGCCAGAGGTCGCTCGGTTCCCGAACCAGCTTTCTTGCATACCGTAAGGGTCCAAGTACCTAGTTATCATATACTCTCCAAAATAGTAACCTATATAACTACTATCCGAATCCTAAACCCCAGTACCTAATAATTGGGTCCTTTGGACCCTTAGAGAACCCCAGTCTCAAAACCCCAAACCCTTTTGCAGCTAGGCTCCTACCCCAAAACCGAAAACTAAAGCGCTTTTGAGCCACAACCACAAAAAAAACTCTGAAACCCCAAAAGCCGAGAGGCCAAACCCCAAACCCTACAACCACAAAACCCCTGAAATCCTAACAGCCTACAGTAATCCCCCTGAAACCCTAAACCCAGCCACGAAAATCCTGAAACCTAAACCCTGAATCCCTACAATACCCTTATAGTCTATAGCTATGATATACCCATTATATAGCCCATTGATAGGGTAGGTCCCCATTAAGGGTCCCCCCTTTTGTAACAGCCGAGAGGCCAAAAGGGGATTAAAGATTCTTGGGGTGGGCATTCCTTAATATATAACCCTATTATGGGAACCCTAGTCCCTACTAAACCCCCATAGGCTAAAACCAAAAGCCGAGAGGCCAAAGTTAGGAGCCGCAAACCTTGCGGTTGCCGAGGCCGAACCGCGGCCCCGCGAGGAAAGCGCGCAAAAAGCCGAGCCGGCGACTGCGACTTCTTTAGGGCTTCGGGAGTTTTCAGGGCTTTGGGATTTTTAGGGCCTTCTATGGGGGGTTTATAAGATTTAAGGGCTTTAGGGTTTAAGGGCTTTCGGGGTTTAGGGGTTTGTAGGGGTCTATAGGGTGGAGTTTTTGGGATTTAAGGGCTTTCCAGCTTTAGGGGTAGAGGGTTTTAGGGCAGGTTCGGGTGTTAAAAGTCCCAGAATTTTTTTCTATCAACCTTCCGAAAGAACTCTACGAAATATGATGCAAAATAAACGTCGTAAGCGCGTCCATCACTTATGGACTGCTTCAGCGTGTCCATGACGGCAGTTATGGTGGCGTGGCAACGGTGCGAAGCGGTGGCGACACCTCAACCCAGCTGGAAAGAACTAACATGTCAACAAACGATCATCTTCTGCAATACTCCTGCAATCGACGCATCAAGAAAGAGCATCAATGCATCATCACCAACAACCATTATCGACAGCATCGGGTGTGAAACACCTTCATCATGGGCAACAGCAACAATAACATTTCGACTCTTTCCATGAGCATGGTGGTAACAACAGGTTTCACCGATTGTATCATCGGCTTTTTAGCACAGCGGTTATCCGTCGCACAAAAAAAAGGAACCAGTTACACTGGCAGCCTTGTCACTCTGATATCTGCTCAGCAGCAATGAGAGCCATTAGCAACAATCGACACACAAAAAAACAAACGGCTAGAAAGGGAATGCACAGCATCAGCTGCAGTTTGCAATGTCGAGCCAGTTAAGATATTGGTACGGGCATATGACTGTTGTATCACTGTTTTCTCAGGTTGTCGATCCAGCAGAGCGGCATGGCATTTAACACTGGTGTGAGCATGACTTCCCTAGCATCAAGCCAGTCATCAGCAGTAGACTAGTCACTCGTCACTCCTTTTACTTGGGAGGTCGTCTTCTGCACCCTCGCTTTCGCTTCATTGATCAGTACTGCGCTATTCCACAATTCGATGCTTCCGGCATGCAGCCGTAACATGTCAGAGGAGGGTCTATGTCTATGCATCTATTTTTAGCACTCCCGCTCGAGAGGCTCAGAAGACCAACCTGGGTCGATGTAATTACTTCTCGAAAACAGAACTGCGCGCAGCACCCAGCCTGCAAATACCAGTGCTGCCAGCAGGACACCGACTCGCCCATGCCGCGACGCCATGAGGACAGTGATGCTTTCAGGTTTCTTAGCAGAACCAAGCACGGACAAAAAGATGTCGCATGCATCACGATCGTGTGGGTGAAAGCTTGACAAGACATTTGAGCTGCTCTTCATGCTGGAAGCAGTTGCCGACCATACCTGACCTGCCCTGTACGAAGTATGTCGGGTCATAAACGCTTCTAAGACCGTTGCGACCTTGCGAGTTTAGTTCTCTACTGGACATCTTGCGCGTGAAAGGACCCGCGGCAATTCCACCGGACTAATTGTTGACTATTGCTGACCCCTTGTGAAATCCATGCACGATTATGCAGGAATTCGTATTATCTTCGGAGCTGCAAAAACCTTTTTGAAACCATGCTTCTCCTAACTGTCCCTCAAATGACGTGTGCACTCTGACCTGATTACATGCACAAGATTGAGGGCCCATGTCTTGCGCTAGAGACACAGCTCATTCTCGGATTGTGCGAAGTGTCACTTGTTACCCAAGGATCCCATCACCCTCGAGACTGCAACCTGCAGCTAGGGACTGCGGCCATAGGCCGCACGCCCGAACGTTGTCTGCAATTTCCCCAGCTTTCCATTTCGCCGTCGGCAAGGACTTCTCATCTTGCTTACAAAGTACGGGCCCATCAGAATGAAGCATTGAAAGTGCCTATAAGCTGGGCATTGTGCATGTATCCCAGAAAGCCCAAGCATTTGACCCCACGAGCCCCATGCTCTTTCCCAAAGGCACACTAAGATATGGCAATCTAATCGAAAAGCTTCTCCTAATAACAAAAGTAGTATACTACTAGAAATCATATTGAAACACTGGTAATAGTGATGGCACAATATCATCATTCCAATACCAACACTGAGAAAAAAGTGCCAGAATGTGCTACACAAGCAACCGATATAAGAAATGACGACAACAAAGCCAGTAAGAAGAACTCAGCCCCTTCCTGCCTTCAGGTTGGACCATGCAGCTAGCTTATGGTCTTCCGGCCAATTCCTGAGTGGCTGTGATCTGTGTTTGAAAGGGTTTAAAAGGGGTTCTGATAAGATATGACCCCAGACCTTTTCAATTTGGACTAAGTAAGGACAGCTCCTTAAATCAAATTGGGGGTGCCATCATAATTGAAACAGCATGTTTCGTCACTAAGGGATATTGGAAGATCTGGGATACTTGTCGCTTTACCAGCAGGGCCGAATTGAGTTGCGTTCCCACGCCGTGCTCACCCCTCGGCGGTTTGGGAACCAAAACGGTTGTCACGAGGGTAGAGGGGGAAAACTTCTTCACCTGGGCATTCTGACAGATCGTAGGCGGGAACCCGCTTGAGGGAACACCACACCAGGCGCCCACAGCGTAGGGCAGTTAGGAAAACCTCATTTCAGCAAAATACACTTCTAGAAACAAGCTGCGGAAGTCTGGGGGGTGGATGCGGACCGGACCCTAGACAGGTGTTCGTACAGGGGCAGGGTGCGGCAGGGGTGGAGGAGGAGGCTCTCGAAACGGATCGGGGGAAGAAGTGGGTGTGAAGGGGCGGAGGGGCTGCAGCACACAATTATTATGCTAAGCCGCTAAGATTGATTAAGTGACAGTGAGAAGTCGGGTTGTCCAAGACAGAAGTCAGCTCCATGAGCCCCAAAACCAAAAAAGACGACGGACTGACCAGTCCGGCTCAGCTTTTTTCAGCACTCAATGCCGCTTCAAGGCCGAAGGGTTTCAAAAAGAATTGAAGCCTTGAAGCCCAGTTTTATGGCTTAGGACCCTATAATAGAGATTTTGGTTAACTAAAAAAAGGAACTACAATGGAGGCTACAGGTATGTCATGAAACCTAAACCGGACAAAACTCTCAAAGACAAGGCCCCCGAAATCCCAAAGCCTCCCGGGCCCCTAGAAGCTAAACGTGCACTGCCAAGCTTCGGATCCCATGCCTGGCATGCGGCTTGGTTGAACAAACCACTCGTGTGCGTGTTCGTTGTGGTTGTGCGGCTGGTGGTGGTAGTGGTGTTGGTGGTGCTGGTGGCAGTTCTGGTGCTGGTGGCACTTCTGGTGCTGGTGGTGCTGGTGGTGACAGTGGCGGTGGCGGTGGCGGTGGCGGCGGCGGTGGCGGTGGCGGTGGCGGTGGCGGCGGCGGCGGCGGCGGCGGCGGTGGTGGTGGTGGTGGTGGTGGTGGTGGTACAAGTGCTATTTCGTGGGTGATATTGTTCATGGTGGTCTTGGTCGTGGTGCTTGTAACAGCAACGAACAACATTCAGAATTGGCTACTTAATGACCAAACAGTCGCATTGGCAGCAGCATTGAGAAGGTGCCTTGAACAATCGAAAGGATGTCAAGCCGACTTTGGTGTTCGGCCAGAGCCTTGCCAGCTGCTTCGGGATGGACGGCACGAGGCTTTCAATGTGAAGCATACGGGCTCAAAGCCCTCTAAAGATGCGTCAGGCTGTCTGAAATTGGCCTTCACTTCAGGGTGCGCGGGTGACTGTAAATCCAGTGCAGGTTAGTGGTGTTCTGCTTTGAGCTCCCTTAACTTCACTTCACATACGCTAAACCTTGAACTATAAGCCTTAAACCCAAAAGCTCGTAAACCTTACAGTATAAGGTTTAAGCCCAAAACACCGGACCCCTCAAGAGTACGACGCGAGTTCCTGAAATCACTTCTTCGCACAGGCTGAGGATATGAATGGCTTCGACACGGGGGACTTCGATTTCTTCGGCTTTTGTGCGTTAGAAGGGGTGTCTACAATCCGGGCTTCGGGCGGCTGCCTGATTCTTACCTCAGACTCTGCAGATATGGGAGTTTCCGAAAATAAAGGGCCCTAATACAGTACCCTCAATAGCAGGATCCTTATCATAAGGACCCCAAAATAAGGTACCCCTAAATTTCGGACACTCCCATATCTTGGAAAGCCTTCAAAGCCCCAACACCACTTCCAACTTCCTGGGAGCCGAGAGGGCCTAGTTTCGGCTTTGGGGAATTAAACTGAGGGTTTAGGGTGTAAGGCTTTGGACTTGGGTATTGGCATTGGGAGCTCTATAAGCTTGAAAGTGTACGTAGCGGGGCTTACGGTTTTTCAGGATCTCAGGCCGAGTTCTTTCGTGTTTGGGACGTTTGCAGTTTGCAAACCCTGAGGACATGGGTGTGGGAGTGACAAGTGTCTGCGCCATGCTCCTACAAGCGAGCTTTGGCGAAGGCTTGGTTTCGAGAACAAGGTGGTTCAGAAGAACTCTAACAACTCCCTGGTGCTTAGTAGGGAATGGGGGAATGGATCCCTAGAGTAGTCCCTATATACAGTAATCCTCAACTATAGTCCCCATTCCCCCATTCCCTACTAAGCACCAGACAGACAAGGTCAGTTGCGTGTGTGGTTTCCGGATCCCGCTTGCACGAGTGCTCAGTTGTGATTTAGGGTTGAAACTGCAAGATTTCGAGGTAAACCCTATCCGAAACCCTAACCCCTTAAACCCTATGTAAACCCCCCAAAAACCCGAAACCCTAAACCTCTGCAAGTTCTCCCTACCCTCAACCCTAAACCCTACCGGGTTTATAAAACCCTGGTACCTTGGAAGCTGCCCCCATCCTGTAATAGTGACCATAAAGATTATATAGGATTATATTAGTACCCTATTATACTCCTATTATACCACTATTACAGGGTGGGGGCAGCTTCTAACTGGTAACCCTAAACCCCTAAACCCTAAACCCTAAACCTTAAACCCTAAACCCTAAACCCTAAACCCAAGTTCGGGGGGCCTGCGGGCCTTAGCCGCGTTTCAGACGGCCTGGCCCTGAACATTCGGAAGCCCCGGAGCCGGACAAAGCATGGGAAGCTGAAAGACGCAAATCTTAGGTACGGCCCCCATACAGTAAGAGTCTATAGTAGGGCTACTATTCAGGTCCTACTATATCTATATTTTATGAATATTATTCAACTATTACTGAGTGGGGGCCGTACCCAACGCAAATCCAAACTTGCCGGACCCATGAAACATCAATGATAGTAACAAGAACAGTACTCACAATCTCACTGTTACCAACAGTCATAATAATAACATCATAATGACAGTAATTGAAATAACAATACTAAGTAAGAATGATACCATTCTTGAAAGTGTGTGGCTACTGCCATCATGATCATTAGGCCTCAAATCAAGCCCAACTTCAGACACCAAGACCTAAACCGCCCCAACCGATTTCCAAATCCTGAAGCCCAGATCAAAGAAACCCGGCCGCCCTGAACCCTAAACTGCCTCCTTTGTCCCAGACTCGACTTGGTCCTGACCCCGAACCGCCCTCTATGGAAATTAGCCTGGAGGTCGCGCCCCTAAAAACACCCATTCTTTACACCTGGACTTGTTGAATGCCAGCATCCCACTGAGCACAGAACCGAGGACTCTGCCCAGGCGCCAGCACAGCGAGAGAAGAACATGACTCCCTAAAAACCCTAAACCCTGAACCTTTCGAAAGCAGAAACCGACGCCTCGGGATCTTGGTCGTGCCTCAGCTGAAGCCCCTGTCTATATCACGCATTCTTTCTTCGAGCACCCTATAAAGAGATGAACGATGGAGATTCGCTTTCCTTCTTGAGGGTTTACTATACAAAACTGAGAAATGGCTTCAAGAACGTCCCAGATACACTGTTGGTAGGTCGTGTCGTCGACTGCAATCCCTGGCACACGGCGCGAGAGGGCCCTAAATGACGAACACTTTCGGGATGTCTCTGAGGGCTTTGGTGTTTGCTTAGTATTAGGCCTTGGGGGGAGTATGTCTCTAAGATGGATGATGATCGATCACTTTTGAGTCCGAAATACTGCTGTACCTTGAACCCTTAACCTGAAACCCGAAGAAAGCCTTGAACCCTGAACCCAGTAGTCTTGGAAACCTGGGAGGGTTCACGAATCTTTCAGACGGAGAAACTTGGATCTACGCATCGGGTGCATGGGTCGGAGCTCTCCAGTCTCCAACACTTCAAAGCTTCGGGTTTGGGGCTTAGGGCTTCTGGGGGTTGGGTTTAGGGTTTCTGGGGTTTGGGGTTTGGGGCTCATGCGGTTTGTGTCTAGAGTTCAATTGTGAACTGTTTATAGGATTCAGAGGCTATCTCATGCCTTCTTCTTAGGTACAGTCCAACGCTTTGTCTGCTTTGATGGAGCAGAGAGCTTGGCCTGCAAAGGGTGAGTGGCCCGAAGTCCATGCTAGAGTCTGTAACAATGCAGGGACTTATCTGCTGATTGGGCACATGGACCCTCAGGGCGGCGCATGCAGTGAAGGGACGAAGCAAAAGGAACACCAGGGTCGTATAGCGAAAGCGTACTGAACTGCATTGAAAACAGGATTCCACAGGAACGGCTTTCTCTTTCCACGGATATTCACATGCTGAAGCTCCTACAGAAGTTCGTATTGGCTGCAGCACTTCTACGCATGTCACCATTTGTGCTATGTATCTGTTCTCCGGTGTGCTGGTTTTACCTACTGATTTGGTGGCTGTCCTTACCCTAAACCCTAAACCCTATGCTCTGCCCCCCTATACCCCAAACCCTAAAACCGAATGCTCTGCGACGCTCGGGTCGTTTTTGTCGATATGGGCTTAGGATTTGTTTGAGCGTGTCGTGCCCGACACCAGCAACAATAATCTGGCCAGGTCTGTCATACGGTTGATGATATACATCCTGCATTACCCTGAGGACCCTGGACTATGGGAATTATGGTATATTCCTTATTATGGGTAGTGCAGGATTTATATCATCAACCGTAGCTAAGCTGCCTTTTTCTGGGGCCTAGCCATGCTGATGGCGATGAGGGTGACAGCGATCGCAAATTTTTCGTCATCTCATAGCTACTGGTGTACAGGATGCTAAGGGGGCTATGATTCACACTTCCGCACTTCTTGTGCTAGTGGAAGTGGTAGCGGTAGCGGCAGTGGTCGCAGTCGTAGTCAGTAGTAGTGTAGTAGAAGTTCACCTAGTAGCAGCCGCAGCAGCAACTGCTACCAGCGCCTTTCTGAGAAGCATTCGCAATTTCGCCCAGATCCAAACCTCGGCCAGGATCTTGCATTGCATTGCGTTGTTATTCCGTTATATTGCCTCATCTGGTTATCTGTTGCTATTTATTGTCTTTCTCAATACTACCTGATATTCATGTCAAAGTACATGGTAGTATGCAAAATCAGATGTTAATAAAGTGGATGGCATCGAAATGATGAATCACTGCGAGTTCTGAGTGCGACTTGAGTCTGGGGCTTAGGGTTATGAGGCTTCGGAGTAGAGACACATAGTCCCTCCAGTTCAAAATGTCATTGCGAATGTGCGCTGCTCTCTAGTAGCACTGCGCAACACAACTCTAACATCGTGGCCGAAGCCCGTCAAGATCTAGCATACCAGCCAGAGAACATAATTACACTGGAGCTCCCCCCAGCACGCACTACCTATATGCCTGGAGCCTTCACGATAGCACAAAGGTTCATAGTAAGCTATCGTCAAGTAGGACAACGCAGGCCCGCAATTGCAATGCTATGTGATGCTATGGTTCAGAACCAATCGGGTGTACATCAAAACAAAGCCGACAAAGACTCTCTCTAAGGCACCCTAACCCTGAACCCTAAACAAGCTCTGAACCCTGGCCCAAACCTTAGAAACTCGGTCCTGAACTAAAGCCCTCAATCTGCGCCAGGCTGCCACTGGAGCAGTCGAAAGGAGCAACCTAAGCGTCTAAAGGTTTGGGGGCCATTCGGACCATACCGACGTAGAGCATGTCACTTTCAAGCAGGGTTTACGCTCTCACAACTCGGACATGCCAGGCGAGGTTCTTAGGTGCTTGAAAGCAGGGTTTAAGATTTGGGAGTCTAACAGGGTGGCAAAACTAGCACTTTTAACAGGCGCTGCTATACGGATCTCTGGGGCTGGGAAAATGAGGGTTGACAGGGTTTCGGACCGGACCTTTGATTTCTAGGTGGGGGATAAAAACATGTCTGAAATAACTGAAAGCATTTGCGCATGTATTCTGCATGTACATAATACAGATCACATATGAGATTCTATGTCTGCATGTATGTATGTGGATGGACCCTTTGTATGTATATATACATATACATGTGCGTGTGTGTGTGTGTGTGTCTGAGTATACATACAGATGTCAGCATATGTACGCGCATGCATGGATCCACAATGCATGCATACACATGGTAACCCCCATGTTAACCCACAAGTCTACAAATTGGAAACGTATTCAGAAACGGGCATGGCAAAGACGAAGAAGAGCTCTGAGCACAAGATGAGCCACAAGTCACACATACATAACAGTCAATCCGACGGGGAGGTCCAGTCGGTTCACGACGGTAGACATAAAATCTGTACGCACACATATATATATATATATATATATGTATAGATCAGCATAGGTCGTACAATCAGTTCTTGGTTTTACTTTTATGTACTTCTTCATTTGCGCTGATTTCGTTTATTATTTACGCATACGGATGTTGAAAGAGGAACAGATAAGGACACCAAACCTTCAAATGTTGGATCCCTATGGACCAGGAGCGAAACTCCAAAACAACACAAATGCGGAACACTGCACCGCTTTGTTATGAAACTCGTGTGTTCGTGAGAGCGCGCTCTTGTTTGCTTCTTTGCTTATTGTTGATGACTCCGTGGTTGTTTTGCTGGCTTCGTGAAAGGCACATAAAGGCGCCACTACTGTGCAGGGGATCTCAATGTGCCCTCAGCTTCTCCTACGTCTCACGAGAAAGTCACGCTTCCAAAATCTGTCAGACAAGTAAGGCACTGCAATGTGCAACAGCAATCAACCGCTGGATGTAGGTAAGTTCTGCTGAGCCAATCATATATACTAGGATCATGCCTTGATGAAACCAGCTGTTCCTATTGATGTAACTAATTACACGAGCATGCAGATGAGTCGTGCTCTGAGGATGCCAACGATTATACAAGCAGATGGTCTGAATTCAGCCCGGCCGCTGGTGGCGCTGGAGTTGGAGGCGGTGGTGGCGGCGTCGGCGTCGGTGTGGGAGTGGGCGTAGGCGTAGGGCTCGGAGTTGGAGATGGACTGGGTGACCTTAGAAGTCCGTCCTGCATTACAAGCCCAAAGTCGCATCCATGCGATGAAGATTGATTTTCAAAACCAAACCCTGGACCCTGAAACCCCCAACCCTAATCCCTGGACCCCTTTTCTGCCCTCTTTTCTGATTTCTGCAGCAGGCCTCGTTGTCCAGAAGCCCGGTCTAGTCAGATCTGGCCTAAACCCTAAACCACTAAACCAGGCTCTGTGCTATCAGCTTACGTAACCCCCGAAACCTAAACTCCTAAGCCCTAAACCCTAGAACAAGCAGTGAAAGTGCTGGCTGACTTACGAAGGCTCGGCATTGTCAGCGCCCCAAGGGTAATATCGGGGCCATGAGAATTAGAGTATTTGAATAGCGTCTTGGGGTATATTCCGGTAGACGGACTTGCAATAGCAAGCCGAAGGAATAGTATCATGTATTACTCATGTATTCTATATACTCCACCCTTCTCTGACTGAAGTCGAGAACTAGTTAAACCAGGCGAAAGCGAGTCTACGTCGGGTGTCTTGCCGAGTGCTATAACTTTAGCTAACTACCGCAGAAGGCTTATTTCCCCTGTATTCTAGGGGAACTAAACCATAACCTCTGGTATTAGTATCCAAAAAAGGGTAGATAAAGATTACTTACTCTATAGTGCTAAGAAAGTCTGGGCACTTGCTACTGCATGTCGTTGGGGCTATGTTAGCTCAGGCAAAGGCTGGAATGGCGTCAAGCACTAAAGTGCTAAATGCGCGGTCCGAGTCGAACAGAATAGGTCGTACAGTAGAAAGCATGGAAGAAATCCCTCCTCTTTGGCTAGAGACAAGCCGTCAATTGAAAGTGCTTCTCTGTAGGGTCATCTCCTGAACCCTCGATCGCAGGGTGCCAGGGTGCGTGGCTCGGAATCTACCACCCCAGCGTCAAAGAAATATCGGCGAACTACTTACTGGTACTCCTCGAATTGAAGCCGCCCCGAAATTCCCCGAACCCTAGCCTGCAAGAGCCGTAAAGCGGCCTGGCCTATTGCTTTTTGGTGTACGACCCACAGGGTGGGTGCGTGTACAAGGCTGTGTGCGTGGTCCAGCTCTTCTTTGTGGGTTTGGTGTATATACATACATATATATATATATATACATATATATATATATATATATTGATTTGTCTATATGGATTACTGGGTTTCTTCCTAGTCATCTCTCTCTTCAACTTTCCTCTCTTTACACTGCATGCACACACCAGCCGTAACATGCCAGAACGGCTCTAACTGCAAAACCCCAGACCCTGCCAAAGCCAACCCGTTGTGTGCCACCGCGATGCGGCTTGTTGCCCCCGCCGTCAGCCTCGAAGATGATGAGGCCTTTACAGAGGACTCTAGGTATCTATACCCAACTTAGAACCATAATATTTATATTCTCTTGGGCTTTATATGAAAAAAAGTAACAACCAATTCCTAAGGACACTATAGGTATTCTTAGGCTTCATGCAAAACTAGGGGCGCACATGCCCCAAAAGAGAGCGGCCGAGGTACCGAAAGACAAGCTCTCGCGGTGATGTTAGGGTCGACACGGAAACCAGTGAACGAATGCTCAGCACCCTCAACTTCTGTTATTGTATTGCATCGTATTCTAATGTATTGTCGTATTTTGAACGAGATTGCCTTCAACGACGTGTAGCTTAGTATGCTGTGCCATAGTGGGTTATGTAAATCAACCGCCCTTCCAGATCGAAGACTACAGTGGAGCAGCGGTGGCAGACTTGGTACGAGTCCCCAGACCTCCAGGAACCCAAATGTCACACTGGGGTGGAACATACATGGTGATGGTAACCTACTGTGTAAATTGAGGTACAAATGTACAGTTAGATATGGTTATAGTAACCCACTGGTCAAATTCACTGGGACCCTAGGGCGTGCCATGTGAGCTCGAAGCGCATCAATCAACTACTACGCAGGCTCCTGCCCGACAACAGCAGCAGCTTCCGGGTCTCTGAATGTGAGCGAACATCCTCAAACCTGGACGGGAAACCAGTAACACATCCAGACCGACAAAACCTCCGAGCTGGACAAACAGCAGCTCCACAGGAAACCAGCTAAACCCTAAACCGATGACCGGGACGAAGTACCTTAATCCCACTCCTTACGACCGCGAGCGCCCAAGACTCAAGACTGAAACTACAAAAACCGGCTTCATCCCAAGATGCCCCCAAGACTCCTCGACTTGATGACGATAAAGACTGTCATCATGAATGACCCTCGGAAAACAAAAATCCCTATAGATCCCTTTAAAGAGACCCTTAAAGGAACCCTTCTAACCACCCTCGGAAAAGAATCCCTATAGATCCCTTCAAAGGGACCCTTATAACTACCCTCGGAAAGGAGCCTGCACCCGCAGCGCCGGCAAGTATGAGGCCGATCAAGCCGATGGCCGCACGGCCGCAGCCCTAGGGGGGGGGGTGCAGCACTCGGAGGCTCATGGGTAGTTATAAGGGTTCCTTTAAGGGTCCCTTTAAAGGGATCTATAGGGATTCTATAGGGGTATAGGGTTTAGGGCCTACTTGGAGGCTCATGGGTAGTTGGGTTCCAAGTCCCCTTATATGGTTTATGAGTGTAGTTGCCCTACTTATATCCCTACTTACAACGACCCATGAACCTCCCAGACCAGGGTCTAGGGGTATCAATTTCTGTGGTTTAGGGCCTCATGGATATGACCAAAAGGGAGGTAGGGCGTAAGGTAGTTGCTCCGAAAGATCTTCTTGCTGCTTTTCAGATAGTTGAAAAGGGACCCTAAAGCCTGACCTCCAAATTGTGGAACAAGATTCTTCTTCCGAAAGTTACCTGAAACCTGTAGCCGGGCCATGTTCCTAACCAAACCGTAGTGTGGGAATAGTAAGGAGAACCCCAAGGAATACTTCTGGTAAGTGGTAGGTATTTAGGCACATGTCTTATACCCTTGGCCCAAGTCTCCCTCGTGACGCGATGCTGCTCAAGCGAAACAAATGAGACTTTCTGAGATTGTCGTCTAAGCGATTCGAGGACTAAGAGTGCTTTGGTCCAGAATGGGTGGATTGTCTCACGTTTAAATTTAAGTGTTGGCTTTGAGGGCTCAGCGAGGAATTCACGGGACGACACCCAGAACTTTTTTCGCATGCCGCAGGTTGGTTTCTGAGCGGAAGCGTTTTCAAGCAGTCATGGCAGGAGTTGAAACCCTATAAACACCCTAAACCCAACCCCATAATAGTCTGAACACGCGTTTTGCATCCAGGCCTCTGGCACAGAGTCTAAACACCCTCCCCCTCTCTCTCTCTCTCTCTCTCTCTCTCTCTCTCGCGCCCGCCTAAACCGTAAACCCTAAACCCTGAACCCCTACACCCTAAACCCAGGTCAGGAGCCCTCCGAGCCGACTCTCCACTAAGTCTGAGCAGTAGTTCAGGGTTTAGGAGGGCTTAGGGCTTGGGGTTTAGGGCTTTGGGCTTAGGGTTCAGGGTTTGGTGTAGAGCTTGTAGGGCTTAGCACAAGGGCCTTCCTAGACCAAAAAGAAGGCCGGCACTCCCTTAATGTTTCAGGCTTAAAGATAACTATACTGAACTTAGACCCCTAGCAAAATTCATATGTTCAACTGTTTCTTAAGGCTTACAATAACCAAAGATTAAAACTATTCAGAAGTACCCCTGCGATAAGGGAGCCGAGCTTGGAACTTGAATTATGTTTTTTTCGTGCTTCGGGCTTGAGAATCCTCGTCGTTTTCAGGGTTTAGGGCTTAAGGCCGTAAGGCTTGGGGAAGGTGGAAAAACCTACCTGTCGGGTATACTGGGGAACTAAAGGTTAACCTACCCCAAAAAAGGTTAAAGGTTACCTACTCTACCACTAGGAAAGGCTCCGGTCAAACGGGCCTGGAAGCGGATGACACAGCTGAGACCTATCCAAAGACCTAAACCGTAATAAGCCCTTAACTCAATCAGCCGCGCTTTTCATGCTGTGGCCTTAGGCTCAGCAACAGCAATAATTTGGAAGGTGATAGAACTACACATCGTACACGGCCCTTACTAAGTAGAAAAAACCTAGACCCTAAACCCTGAAGCCTACCCCTAAAATCATATATCGCCCGAAGTAGAAAGCGGTCTATGAAGTCGCCGAACATGACCCTGAAACTACCTATAGTCTCCATTGTTCCTTTATTGGTTAACCAGTTTTATGGTTAGGACCCTATAATAGAGATTTTGGTTAACCAAAAAAAGAAACTAGCTAGGTAGAACTTTGGCTAACCAAACAAAGAAACTAGCTAGGTAGAACTGCGACTCCTTCCATGACACGTTCTGCTGCGCGACTGCTCAGATCTTGCTTTTGGGCCGTCTGTGGATCTTAATAGGGCCCCAAAAAAGCACATAAGCAAAAATTAGGGTAGGGATATCCCATATAAATCCCCCTTATAATGAAGCCCAATAAGGTAGGGATATCCCTATAAAATGCTTATGCTTATGTGCTTTTGGGGTCCCTAAGGGCCTAATACTGGTGATTTTTGCCGCCCGCCTAGCTGGCTCAAGTCGCGGAGAGGTTTAGGGTTTCCGGTTTTAGGGCTTAGGGCTCCGGGAAGTGAAGTTGGGGCGTGGGTCTTACGGGATATAGTAATATAGTACCGCCCGTGGCATTCGCAGCCTAGGCGTCATAGTATATATCAGTCTGAGCCTAGTCAGGGCCTCATCACCGGGGCACTCACATGGTGGCCTTGTTTAAGAGTCTGTAAACTCAGCTGCTTGTAATGGGCCTTCATTGACAGTTCAATTTCAAGTCCAACTTAGAACAAAAATGTGTGTGGGCTTAGGCGATGCTCCAGGGCTTACAGCAGGGCTCCCTCCCGTCGGGCATGCTGGTCGAAAAGCAAGATCTTCCTTCGTGGGACAGCGTGGACAACGACTTGTCCAAACCGTGGCAGACGGGCTTCAATGCATGCCGAAGGGGGCGGAATAAGCCGGCTCTGGTACGTGCTACCCGGCTACCCAAGGCTCCTACGACAACTGCTGCGACGAGAACGAGGAGAAGAACAAGCACAATAACAACAATACAAAACAGAACGTTAAAACACAATAACAACCAGAGCAATAACAACAAGCACCGCCACGGCCGCCACCGAACACGACTACGACTACTATGACGACTACTTCCTGGTACATGAACAATAACGACTGCTGCTACAATTACTCCTGCAACTGCTTCTGCTCTCCTACTACTACTACGACGACGACGACTACTACTACTCCTTCTGCTGCTGCTGCTTCTTCTACTCCTTGTCCTCCTCCTCCTCCTACAATTACTACAATTACTACAATTACTACAATTACTACAATTACTACAACTACTACTACTACTGCTGCTACTACTACTACTACCACGACGACTACTACTACTACTGCTGCTACTACTACTACTACTACTACTACGACTACGACTACGACGAGTTCTACTACTACACTACTACTACTACTACTACTACTACTACTACTACTACTACTACTACTGCTACTACTACTACTGCTACTACTACTACTACTACGACTGCAGCTGCGGCTGCTGCTGCTGCTACAAAAACAACTACTACTCCTGCTCCTGCTCCTGCTACTGCTACCACCACCACCACCACCACCACCATCACGAAGTACGCAAGCGACAACTGGCACAACGATGTCGACGGCAGCGATGACGACCATGACAGCATCACCGGTAGCAGATGGTGAGGCGTAACGGGCATCGATTGGCTCAATGCAGAACAAAACAACGAGATATGAGTGGGTCTGGCAGAAGCGCAAGCATTTGCGAGAAGCTAGTGCTACCCCGCCACCGACTGAGCCACACGAACCTCGAGTGAGAAGGCTGCTAAAGCCAAGCACAACGCACAATACCAAAAACACAATGGCAACACGACAGCGGTGAGGATTGATCGAGAATTGCACGATGCCAGCCATCACCCCCATGAAAGAACCCCGTCGCAAGAGGATTTTGCAGACCGTCATTGCAGGGCTGCTCGTCACAGAGAACGCAGCATGCAACTTGTCTCAACAGATAACAACCCAAACCCTCAGCCACTTAAGAGCAGCCCACATTTCCGGCCGACATCAGTTCTTGTGACCACATGGCGACGCATGGCTACCCGTATACAGATAAGGTGACAATTCTGCATGGCCCTTAAGTATACGAACCCCACATCTTGAGGGGTCGTACACTGCGGTTCAGGGTTCGGGCTTCCGTAGGTTAAACTTGCTCCAGGCCCAATCTCTAGATTCTCCGCTTTAAACTGCAAACAAAGTCAAAAGTCTGCGAAATCAACTCCTAGCCTCGGAGCAGCAGCCCCAGAAGCTCTGAACAAAAAACAATCCGAATCCAAACCGTATCTTGTGCCACTAGCTTAGCACTGGTGCTGGTAGAAGCCGTCGCGCAAGTAGCAGTGGCAGTAGCTGTCGCAGCAGTAGTACCAAAAGCAGCAGGAGCAGGAGCAGGGGCCGTGGCAGTGGCAGTGGCAGCCGTCGTCGTTGTTGTTGGTGTTGTATTCATAAGCATGACTTGCCCATGTCTTCACCTCTGATAAGAGAGGCAGCCGCTCATGAGTTCTGCAGTTAACCAGCTTTGCCTTCCCGAAGCCCATGGAGTGCTATGAACCGTTCAATCTTGCACCCTCCCCGGCTTAAATTGATACATAAAGGTGGTTGTCAATATTAGCGCCCCTTTTTGGGTCCTTATTATAACGCGGCACCTAATATTTATGGTACCCGAAAAGGAACCTTATAATTGACAACCACCCATATTGGTAGTCTCCATGATACGCTGGTTTCTGGCCCTCGTCTGCCTCCCTGCTAAGCACACGATGGAACCCGAGGCTTGCTCCTTGCTCCGAAACCAGAGACTCCAATACCCCTTAATGAAGGAATATACCTTAAATCATATTGAAGGTTCCCCTTAATGAAGGAATATGCCTTAAATCATATTGAAGGTTTAGGGTTTAAGGTTTAGAGGGTTTAGGAACCCAGAGACTATAGACCTTAAGTTGTAGTAGGATCCCCAATATGACTTAAGGTATATATTCCTGGATTAAGGGATATTGGAGTCTCTGCGAAACCGTGTGTGATAGGGCCTGGGCCCCCCCTGCAGCAGACCCCGTAACACCGTGATCAGCGCTTTCGCCACTGGTCATCTAGTCTACTGGTGCCACACCGGAAATCTAGGAAGGGCACAAAACCCACAGCTTAATGTGGTTTCTACGCCCTTTCTAGCGAGAGTGGTAGCCGTCAGACGGCAGAGAGCTCAGTATGTGGCATCATCTTCAAGCCTACACCCTGAATTCGAAAACCCTCGTGTAACTTCTAAGACCTTAACCCTGAGACCCAACACCAGAACCCTAACAACCAGCCTTTCCCCCGAAGGGGAATCTAGCCAATCTCTACAGTTTGGCTTGTTGTTCACTAGCTAACCTTTCACTGGCAGTGGCCTTGCTGGCGTATTTGCTTGAGATGGGCAACACTCCCGTCGTTTCACACGTCAATGCCATGCCACTACCTTAACCTTGTAGGGCTAGACTCACTGGACTACTGTTGGATGTGGATGCGTCTACCAAAACTCTAAAAG
This sequence comes from Symbiodinium sp. CCMP2592, assembly GCA_905221615.1. Taxonomy (NCBI): domain Eukaryota; class Dinophyceae; order Suessiales; family Symbiodiniaceae; genus Symbiodinium; species Symbiodinium sp. CCMP2592. Next base: position 855,995 of record CAJNDT010000835.1, on the reverse strand, counting down.
CAAACAGGTCAAACTCGGACAGGCGTTTCTCCTGCTGCTGGAGGTGCTGCTGCTGCTCATTCAAGACAACCCTAAACCCTAAACGCTAAACCCTAAACCGTAGACAGTTTCAAGTACCCGCATGTACCCGCAAAGTTTCCATAATATCCCCCACTGCCGTGCGTGCTTTCTGCCGGTTCCCAAGGCTCGTCGTTCAAATCTCACGATGAACGAAGCTTGACCGCACACTGATGTGGGGATGCAGGGTTCCCAAGGTACTGCTTGGTGTTCAGATGTAAGGCCCACAAGAAGTAATCCTTTAACTGTGGCAGGCCAGGGGCCAAGCCAAGTTCCGCGTTTTAGAAGGACCTTGACAGTCCATGATTTCGGGGTGAAACAAGACATCGAGCCCACACACCACGTAGCAGAGGCGCTTGAAAGGAAAAGGAAGCTTAAAGAGACCGTAGACCCTGTAGTAGGATCCTTACTATTACTGTCAGGAACTCCTTCGTGCACCCCTCCAATTTAATTCGGATCAACGTCCAACCCAGAGACTCCAATATCCCTTAAACAACATTTTTTTGACGCTCCAGGCGAGGTCTGTAGAGAAGTTTGGCACTACTGGTGTACAAGAGCGGGTCATCGCTTAGGGATCCTGCTATAGTTATTAGAAGCCCTTAAACCCCAAACCCTGTAGATCCATTAACGGAACCCTATGGCATAGCCCCCACACCCTAAACCCTATAGATCCCTTAAAGGAGTCCTAAGGCATATTCAACAATTAAGGGGATCTTGGAGTAGCTGGGAAGTCGCTGCCAGCCCAAGGAGGTTGCTCCAAGCAATGGGCTCCCGGCGGAGTAGTTAGGGTTCTGTAGGGGCTCCTCTAAACGGATCTATAAGGGGCCCCATATAGGAATCTATATGAGTTTAGAATTGGGCAATTTGAAGCATCTTAGCTTCGGAGATGAGAGCTGGTAAACAAGTAGCTCGGAAGCATTTAGAACCTGTTGCCGCATCAAGCATCCTAAACTCTTTTCCCCTAACCCTTAACTTGCCCTTAGCCCGAACGATCTCTATGATTTCGGGTTCTCGGATGCATCTCAGTCAGGCTTTGAGCCTTGCAATATGATCAAGACCCCCTTATATATGGGTTTCTGGACCCATCTTATCCACATTTACGCTTGAATCTAGTCTAGTCCTCTTGCACTGGGGTGCTTTGCTTTTGCCTTGTGCTTTTGAAGCAGCTGTTGGCATCTCCTCTATTCAAGAGCAAATCCTTTCGCGAATCGATGCCAAATCCGCCGCCTGCAGAGGAACCCTTATGGCAAACAAAACTGCGGCTTGGGTTGTTTTTTCAGGTGGGGTTTAAAAGAAGTTCAGAACCCAGAGCACACACACACACATCTGCACAGGCTTCGTTAATGCATGACGGCTATAAACAACCAGGCCCAAGTCAGGCTCCTACAGAGGGCCCTACTAGATCCACGTGAACACCTTAATGGGTTAACAAGGTCAGCACTTCTTGTACCACAAGTGTCTACATGCGAAAACATATTTTGCGGGGAGTAAAGCCAGCATACACTCACAAATAGTGCTCAGCTGACACCAGGCCTCGGATCATGAGACAAGCCTAAGGATCCACGTACCTATTTATACAGTATATACATGGGCCTTAAAGTAGCCCCTATATAGGTACGTTAAGGCCAAAGTATCGAGTATATGGGTACACGGACCCCTAAACCCTAAACCCTAACGGCACCCTATAGAACCCCCCTTAAAGGAAGCCTAGTTGGGCACATGGACCCGTAGGCGAAGCGAAGGTCCCTTCGGCAGCCTGCTGGTGAAAGCTCTCTTGGAGAGCCAGTATGTCCTGCTCAGGGATTATCGGGCTTTAGGGTGTAGGGTTTGGGGTTGAGGATTTGGGGTTTAAAGTTTAGGGTTTAGGGTTCCTGCTCAGAAACCACAGACGGAAAAATCAACCGGAAGAGAGTAGCAGGAGTAGCGGAAACTCAACCATACTGTGACCCTATGTTTTGAAGCTGGAGTTGTTGAAGTACCAAGGCCAAAAATGCTCAACCCTTAGCCCGGAAACCCCAAAATGCTACACCCTCAACCCTTAAGCCGAACAATCTTTACAGTACAGTAAGTACCCCACGACCCAACACGCCTGAAGCCCTAAACCCTAAACCCTAAACCGATGCACCCTACTTAAACGATCATGGGACTTAGTAACGAGGTTTATAAGTAAGGTACCTATACTTATAATTACTTATAAACCCCAATTAAGGTACTGTCATAACCTTACTTACTAAGTCTCATCTTCCTCCTAGTAGACCCTTATGGTTCAGATTGGGCTCTAGGGCCCACGGACGACGTGCAACGGAACTGTTGGAAGACGCGACCTCGAAAGAGGAACCATTCCCTCAAGCCCAAGCTCTGCGTATCTGAGCTCTTGCTAAGGAAATCAGTTAGGGTTTAGGGTTTAGGGTTTAGGGTTTAGGGATGATAAGGAAACCATATCAACTACTATAGATCCCAAAATATGGTAGATTAAAGTAACATCCTTAACAAGAATGCAGATATGAACATGCATGTCTGGGTTCATATTTAGAATCCTCTAAGGTAATCTCAATCAGGAACTTCTATGGAGCCTATGGGTAGGCTCCTGGAGCTCTAGGTTGTTACAAGCCGACTACATGGACCTATCGGGCGAAATCGAAGTTCGAAGGGATGAGGAAGTTTGGAGAGTGATCTCAGCTTATTGCTCACATCACTCACATCTCTAAACCCTTTTTTAAAAACCGGACTTGATGACTGCCAGCACTGCCTCTTCCGCTGCTCTTCAGCCGAGGCCCGAAAACCGCAACACCGCATCACTCCACTCCCCTAAACCCTAAACCCTAAAGCCCCTTAACAAACACCGGCATGAAAAAAGCTCTGGTGGGGGATCGATGGGCCCCGACTTCGTAGGCAGCCATGGTCGGTTGCAGCGAACTTCCAGAAACGACTAGACGGTGTTCAAGCTAATTTCTAGGGGCCGTTATAATTAGAATAGGAATTTCGGGCCCATTGTACCAAGTTATAATAAGGAACCCCAAAATAGTACATGTAATTATTGAGGCCCCTACAGTACACATGCTTCAAGCTACACCATTTACCAAGTGCGGCAGATTCATGAGCACTGCGTGACACGGTTTAGGGTTTAGGGGTTTAGGGTCCGAAACGCTAAACCCTAAACATTCAGGCAATGCCGAATGCACCCGTCCCCATCGGCCCGCTGATGAGCACTGGAAACTCGAAAAAGAGGATTTCATCTAGTAGGTCTTTCTAGAAGAAAGTTTTCCTAGAAAAACCTAGTACAGGCAGAGGGAATTAAAGGAAACCATCGTGTAAAAGGGAAAAATTCATATCCTCCTCCGCTTAACCCTTACTAGCCGGGTCCAAGCCCCGAAAGCCTTACAAAAAAACCTTAATACCTCCCCCTTAGAAGCTGCCCCCACCCTGTAATAGTGGTATAATAGGAATATAATAGGGCCCTAACACAATCCTGAGAGTCACTATTACAGGGTGGGGGCAGCTTCTACCCTCCCCCCGTCTAAACCGTAGAAACCCTGAAGTCCTGAACCAAACCTGAAACCCCAAATCCCAAATAGCCTACGATTGTTCAGCGAAGGGTTCGTGTTGTTTGGGGCCCAGGTATAAACCCTAAACTTCAAAACCTAAACTCAAAAACCCTAAACTCCGCAACAAATCCTTCTTGACCCTAAACTTCAAAAACCTAAACCCCAAAACCCTAGACTCCGCAACAAATCCTTCTTGACCCTAAACTTCAAAACCTTAACCCCCAAAACCCTAAACTCCAAAACAAATCCTTCTTGACCCTAAACTTCAAAACCTAAACCCCGAAAACCCTAAACTCCAAAACAAATCCTTCTTGACCCTAAACTTCAAAACCTTAACCCCAAAAACCCTAAACTCCAAAACAAATCCTTCTTGACCCTAAACTTCAAAACCTTAACCCCAAAAACCTAAACTTCAAAACCTAAACCCCCAAAACCCTAAACTCCAAAACAAATCCTTCTTGACCCTAAACTTCAAAACCTTAACCCCAAAAACCTAAACTTCAAAACCTAAACCGCAAAAACCCTAAACTCCAAAACAAATCCTTCTTGACCCTAAACTTCAAAACCTTAACCCCAAAAACCTAAACTTCAAAACCTAAACCCCGAAAGCCCTAAACTCCAAAACAAATCCTTCTTGACCCTAAACTTCAAAACCTTAACCCCAAAAACCTAAACTTCAAATACTAAACCCCAAAAACCCTAAACTCCAAAACAAATCCTTCTTGACCCTAAACTTCAAAACCTTAACCCCAAAAACCTAAACTTCAAAACCTAAACCCCAAAAACCTTAAACTCCAAAACAAATCCTTCTTGACCCTAAACTTCAAAACCTTAACCCCAAAAACCTAAACTTCAAAACCTAAACCCCGAAAACCCTAAACTCCAAAACAAATCCTTCTTGACCCTAAACTTCAAAACCTTAACCCCAAAAACCTAAACTTCAAAACCTAAACCCCGAAAACCCTAAACTCCAAAACAAATCCTTCTTGACCCTAAACTTCAAAACCTTAACCCCAAAAACCTAAACTTCAAAACCGAAAACCCAAAAACCCTAAACTCCAAAACAAATCCTTCTTGACCCTCAACTTCAAAACCTTAACCCCAAAAACCTAAACTTCAAAACCGAAAACCCAAAACCCTAAACTCCAAAACAAATCCTTCTTGATGCAGACGACGTCGATGGACCGCGCAGGCCCTTTGAGTAGCCTGACGGTGTCCAGGGGTTCGATGACGGCTTCGGGTTTAGGGTCTAAGGCTCAGGGCTTAGGGTCTCTAAGGTTTAGGGTTTAGGGTCTAAGGCTTAGGGTTTAGGGTCTCTAAGGTTTAGGGTTTAGGGTCTAAGGTTTAAGGTTTAAAGTGCAACATGGGTGTAGAATAGGATTTTGGGCTCCTTTGTATAGTATAGTCATAAAAAAAAAGGGCTCAAGGGAAGAACAATGGAGGGGGGGGGGGCCGTCGAAGTAGAACAAGGATTGTACCGAGGCCTTTTGGTTTCTGTTTGGGTTTAGGGTTTAGGGTTTAGGGTTTAGGGCGCCTGAATGGATTAGAATGGGGATCCTTAACAGTGTTCCTTAAGCCTCTCTCGTACAGGGATGGAAGGCTTGCAACGTCTGTAGGGTTCAGGGTTTAGGGTTTTATACGCTTTCACATGGCCTCTACAAATGTGTTGCAGCGTTTGGGACATGCTTTCAGAGTGTGGCAGAGTTAGGCTGGGGTTCACTGTTTTGGGTTGTGGCTTCTGACATGCTATGATTGGTTTTGATAGGATGCCGGCCACAGGAGGCGGGGAACTTGTTGTCGGATTAAACGTTACACCACATATAAGGACCGGCTATCTTCGGCACCTCTGTCATCTGGGGATTGGCATTTCTAACCTTTGGTTTAAAGTTTAAGGGCTGCAAGCGGCATAAGGTGTCGACAACTCTTGGTCAAAGGTCTTCGCATGTATTGCCCAGGATGCTGCTGGTTGCTCCGCTGCTTTCCTTACGACGATATCAGTCAAACGAGACATCGTCGTTTAGTCCACTTCCCTAGATCTCCGAAGTCGTCACGTACTTCTTAAACTGCCTGATTCAGCAGAGCTAAGCGGTATACTTCGGATAAATCACCATGGGCTAAACCCAATGACGCAGTCAGGTGGGATCTGCTAGGTCGTTTTCGATCTATAAGTCTGCATGCACGCAGGTGGGCACGGCTTCTTGGAACCATTCTGCCTAGGAGGTTTTCAATACATGCGCGCACGCCTACATGGACATGCATGCTAGCAGAAAGTTACTATATGGTTGCCGTGTACCTAGGCACCTAGACCGAGGCATGAACACGAGGCATGTAGCTAGACGTGTCGATATGCTGGCAGGTACGGCCTACATCAAACAGATAGGTACATGGTCTCCTAGACTAGACTCCCTGAACTTGAACCGTAGTAAGTCGTTGTTGTGGACAAACCGCCTGCGTTCCGGGTCAAGGAGCAAGCAACCCTGAGCCCTTGACCGACCCTAAGCCTATTCATAGACCCGAACTCCTAAACCCTTTTTCGTAGACCATACCTATAGTCTCCATTGTAGTTTCTTTTTTGGTTTACTAGTTTGATACCATAAGATCCTGCCCAGAAAAATGAACAACAAAGGGGACTACAATGGAGACTACAGCACACCCTGATCCCTGAACCTTATCGTCGAGAAGTTGAGTTGCAAGGCTTCGCAATTTCGAAGTTTGGGGTGTGTTGCTGGTTTCAGTGCTTGAGGTTTAGGGATTCGGGAGCATGAATGTGTGGAAGCAAAGGAGCATGCATCCTTCGAGAAACTCGTTGACATCCTCGGAAGCAACATAGGTTCAGGAGGGTTGGAGGTTTTTCGCTTTCGAGCTGTCGTCACGAGAAGGATCACACGGTTTCGGGCTAGATTTGGTATTCTGGAAATAAGGAATACTTTATGAACCCTAAACCCTGAACCCTAAACTAGGGATCCGCACGAGTACTCGGATTACAATCGCCCATCGCGGCCACAATGGGGATCCGTTTATTTCGGGTCTACTTTAGGGTTTAGGGTTTTAGGCTCTGCTGGTTCTCCCAGCCCACAAGGAACCTACGATTCTTGCATTTTGTGCCACGTGCTCAGTAAGGGCGGATGTCAAAGTCAGCATCTGTTTACTATAATCATGAATACTGTATAAGAGAAATATAGGGACCCTGATCGCTAGAAAAGGTTTTGGGGGGTATACTATAATACAGAACCAACCCCTTATAAGGAATACTAGTGGGGATTATTCAACCACTTATGTCCTATAGTATTATCGGGCAGTGTTTCTACAGGTTTTGAGAACGTGCAACGCAACACACCCAGCGAAACAATCACAACATCACTTCACTTCCTCAAAAAGTAGGTCAACCGTGATTAGACAAGCCAAACATCTCCCGAAGGTTTGTGAGACCGAAGACCTGAACAACACACCAAATAAGACTTGGGGAATCCGTCCATGCAACCAGATGGTCAAACTGAGGAATAAAACTGCAACTCCATTGACAGTAAACTTCATAATCAGGATCCGATCAGGATACTAATTAGTGTGTTGTTGTTAGTCCCTTTTCCTTCGGACACGCCCCTACCTGCCTTCAAAGACTAGAGACACCGGATTTGCTGCGCGGAGGATGGTATGCATGTCTTGTCGATGGTATGGTAGGCTGCTCTCGTGGGCTGGTTTAGGTGGGCTCAAGGGATCGGCACGGCCATATTGAACAGGGACCGGTCAAAAAACTTCGATCATCCCTAGATGCTGCACCTTCGACGTTGATCAGAAACGGCATACTGAGCTGATGGTGACAATAGTCCTGACCTTCAAAACGAAGCTCCAAGGCAACGGTCCGGACACCACGTGCTCAACCCAACAAGCCGTATCTTGACCTACCCCGACCAACTCCTCGAAAGGACAGATGCGAACCGTCGATTGCAAAGAAACAACAAAAACCAGGCGATGCTAAACCCCTAAACCCTAAACCGCTAAACCCCAAACCCCTAAACCCCTGAACCCCTGAACCCCTAAACCCCTAAACCCCTAAACCCCTAAACCCCTAAACCCTGAATCCCCAAACGCTCCGCCGGGCGTCCACTTCGTGGTCGCCATCTCTGTCTAACTGAGCGAAAAGCGCCCAAGCATCCTCGCGGTTTCCCAGAGACTCCCAAGCCCCTTAATTAAGGAATATACCTTAAATCATATTAGGGCTCTTATTAATTATACATTCAAGGATAACGCCTTCATTAAGGAATTTTGGAGTCTCTGGGTTTCTCAGCGGCTTAAGGACTAAGAGGCAGGAACATAGGGCTTACGGGTTTAGGGCGGGTAGAGATGTGCTTCGGTTGCGTTCGCCGCACGCATGGCCACAGGGGGGAAAGGATCCCAATGGGTTCGGGGCTCAGGGTTTAGGGTTTAGGGTTTAGGGTTTTTTTTTTTAGGGTTTAGGGTTTAGGGTTTCAGCTTTTGGGGCTTCAGGCTTTGGGATTAGGTGAACCCACAAGAGCCGAATTGTGCTAATGTAGGGGTCTTCATCCTTGGTATGAGGTTTGGTGTGTATTCCAGCGGAGCTATTTTAACAAACTAGCAACCCCAAGGAATAATATTGGCAAGTGTTCAGGCCTCTGTACCACCCAAAGTCTCACCCAAAGTTTAAGGCTGTTGCGCTTAGTGGCTGCGAGGTCGTAGGAGTCCCTGGAGGACTCTGCTCCACCCTATACAGGGGCGGCGCAAGCCATGGATTCTATTACGGCTTACAGCGAACCCCAGAAAGTTGGAACACTGATTTAGGATGATGAGTGCTGGGATCCCCTAAACTTTACCTTAAGGACATGAGAACGGTAATGTTCCAACTTTATGGCTTCCACCATAGGGGTTTAGGGTCTTGCATCTCAAACTCTGGGACTCTGGCAGCTGCGTTGATCTCCAATGCATCGAAGATCGAAATGAGGCTTGGATCCTGAACGGCCGAAGTTACGTGTTTATATCGTTGTGGACATCCCACATTGCTAGGCAAGTATGCCGGATGGCATGCTAAAGAGGTTGTCGGACGAGGGGGCAAGGCACGACTGACTAGCTTCGGAGCTCTAAACCCTGAACCCCAAACCCTTTACCCTAAACCCCGAACCCTTCACGCTAAACCCTAAACCCTCACCCCAGACTAGCCCTGAACCATAGGGTTCTATAGGTAGCATTCACAGTACAGTGGAAATCTCATACCATCATGCCAAGTTAGACCACGGACATCCTACGGTTGATGATATAAATCCTGCATGACCTTAAGGACCATAAACTATGGGAGTTTATGGCATATTCCTTATTATGGGTCATGCAGGATTTATATCATCAACCGTAATTATTCAGACCCCCCCCACATGTCAAGGATTCAGCACTCACAGACTAGGCACGGCCAGGCCGAGATCTGAGCCACTCTTAACTTCCACATCGTGACCAGGGATTGCGGTAGTTTCTTGCCGGGTTTGGGGTTTTGGGGTGCGTGGTTGCGGGTTTGGGTCATGGGATGCAAGGTCGTGTAGAGGGGGCCGCGACATCTGAAAACTACATCCAACGGCCTACCTGAACCCTGAGTAATCTTTCTTGTTAGGGCTCTGTATCCACATTTTCTTTTCGCCGGACCCGAGCCCTCAACCCCAAACCACAAAGTCTCCCTTACCCCCTCAGACCCCGAAGCCCTGAAACACCTAAGTCTTACACCATCTTACATGCGGCTTAGGGTTGAGGGTAATCTTACAGCCGAAAACTCTAAACCAGGTCCTGATGCAGACCCGGTGTTCCACACTGTACTGTTCGCAGTTTGCAAGCCGTACAGCGTAAAGCTCTGAACAAAACTAATTTGAAGCACTATATAAACCCTAAACCCTGAACCCCTAAACCCAATAGTACCCGTAAAGGGAACCCTACTGGTACCCTTAAAGGAACCCTAAACCCCTAAATCCCAAACCGCTAAGCTCTAAACACCCGGAAGCTAAAGCTCCGCAGGCCTTCCAGGCATCCTGGAACTCTTTGATGGTCACGCCTTTACATGCGGATTGGGGAGTTTCCGATAAGGATCCTACTATTTAAGGTATGTACTGGCGTTCCATATTTTCGGAAACTCCCATGGTTGGGTTCGGTTTAAGGGTACCGGAAGGATGCGGTGAGGGATCTCATCGGGCTACGATATCGGTTTAGGGTTTAGGGCTTCGGGTTTACGGCTTGGGGGATTACTATACCCCCTTAGAACCATATTACAAATAATGCTGTTTCAGATTCACTTGGGTTTTACATGAACAAAAATAAACATCATTCCTATCAGGAGACTATAGACTAGACTCTCGGACCCAAACCATAACTATGATAAGGAACCCACAAAAATAGTTTCGGTAATAATTTCAAGGCCCTTTTTTGCAAAGTATACACAAGTCCCTAAACCCCTAAACCCCTAAGCCCTAAACCCCGAAACCCTAACCCCGAAGCCCTAAAGCCTGAACCAGGACTCTGCAGGCGGGCCTGAGAAACAACTTAGAGTTCTTCTCGACGCGAGTGGCCCGGGAATTCTTATAGGATTTGGGAGTTTGCGAAAATAGGGGGGACCCTTTAAGGGCTCCTTCAAGGGATCTACAAGGGTCCTATCAAGGGTATAGGGTTTAGGTCAGGTTTTGGAGTTTGCGAAAACAGGGGGGCCCTAATATAGAAATCGTAGGATCCTTATTGTAAGGACCCCCCAAAGAAGATACCCCTCATGTTCGGAAACTCCCATTATATAGGTGGGCGATGGTTTAGGAGATTCAGTTGGAGAGTACGGTTACAAGGTCTTGGGGTTTAGGGTCTATAGAGATACCCGGAACGACAGCTGCACAAGCTCGATGCAAGGATCGCCGTTGCATGCAAAGGACTCGAGCACGGTAAGCAAATAAGGCTGCAGCCGACCAACATCTGACTTGTTGCTCCAAACGCTACATTGGCGTATGCCCTTAATGGTATTTCTTCGCTGGGTTCCCTGGGTTTTCTTGCTAGGGCCGAGAAACAATCTACACTTGAGGGTCTGCGCACGATTTTGTTTCAGCACTGTCGTCACCTCAAGTCACCCTGATGCTGGGCACCAGGCGGTCGACGCCAGATTGGAACAACTCATGCACACGGCTTGGGCTTGGGGCTTTCAGGCTTTAGCCTCAAGATAATTGCCTCAGCTCCACAACCATGTACAGAAAAACTCTGCCCAAACCGTAGGTACGAAAGCAGCCCAGGACACATACCGGAACAACGAACTCAATCCAACCCCGCCTCCATCCGAATTCGCATCCAGATGTTGAAAAAGTCGGCGCACGGCACGGAAATATTTCCTTAGGTTTGCAAAAACAGCCCAATATAATTGGTGGGCAGCATTTGGCTGGAAAGCCTTCTCTCACAATGCGAGAAGTGCACAGAAACAAGACTGAAGCTACCCTGAGCAAGTTGCTTGTGCACATTATGGAACCGGCACACCCTCAGTCTAAGTCAAAGCTGACATCCGCCAACCCTACTAAACCCCTAAACCCCCAAATAGAAACCGGAACCCTATACCCCTAAACTCCCAAATAGAATCCTAAACCCTAAGCCCCTAAACCCCCAAATAGAATCCTAAACCCTACACCGCAAGCCCCTAAACTCCCAAATAGAATCCTAAACCCTAAACCCTACACCCTAAACTCCCGAATAGAATCCTAAACCCTAAACCCGACTGGCCGGGTGACGCTTTCTCCTGGGCAACATTTTGCAGGATCATCTCATGGTCTGCTTCCTTGGATGGTCTAGGCTTCAAGGGGTTACCAAAGGAATACTATAAGGTTTCTTTAACTTTAAGGGTTGCCATACGGATTTCTGTAAGGTTTCTATAAGGGTTATTTTTTGTCCCTACCAATGTATATATATATATATACATACATACATTTATATATTTAGAATGCTAGAAGGTAATCCCAAAATGGAACTACAATGGGGACTATAGGTAGGCTTCAAGGGCGTCAAACGAACGCAAGTGAAACACTAACACACGAACAAAAATCTCCAGTTGCTTGCCGAGGCGCAGCAGACTCAATGGCTGACTGGCAGAATACGCCTGACATGTTGCTGGAGCCAGCCCACTAACTTAATTCTTGTGTCAACAAACCACCACGAAGGACATACACGACTGTGAGCTTCTACCGCAAAGAATGGTAATCAAACTAGGACCAAAGCTGGAACTCAACTCAGCTTGAACAAGCAAGCGTACATAACCAGGAAGAGCAACCTAGGCAACCAAACTGAGACTCGAATCTACCTCGCCGCAGAAAGGGCTTGCTGCTGCGGCAATACGCACTCAACCGCAGCCAAGATGCCCGTCATGACCTCAGTCCGCAAACTCTCAGAAGTTGCGGGTTTAGGGCCCGTTTTGCCGCTCACACTCGGACGAATCCCAGGCAACGTCTGCAGACAAACATGCGAAATAAAGCATATGGCTGAAAGGTACTTTTAGGGTTTCGGGTTTAGGGGCCCATTTACATAGATGGTGGCGTACTACCAGAACAGTATCCGAATGCCAGCAACTCACCATACGGGCAGCTGGGCGTTCTCGAGGCAATACCCAGACGAAGCAAAATTACAGATTCAGTGCTAGCCGAAGACTCCACCAGCAGCTCACAACTTGAGGGTTCTACGGACATCCCAAGTGGCCGACAACTTGGCCTTATGAAGGGCTACTGAATAAGTAAACATTTGAGGGTCTTAGCTGTCTTAGCATCTTCTGTATGGGTACATGGGCTCTTCAAGTCATTCACCCGTTCAAGTCAGACACCCAAGCACATCCTGATTCCACCAGCACAAAAACGTGGTCAGTTCGCATGCCGTTGCATCTTCGCCAGAACAAAAGGATGCTGCCGAGATGCATTAAGAACAGCGAACATACAGAAAGCAATGTAGCCCTGACGAAAATGCAGGTTGCGGACACAGTCAGGGACGCATGACTCTCTGCCCACGAAGGCATTGATAGTAGAAGCAGATTCCATCGCAGAAGCATTCAATGCTCGCTCAAACCAGGAAAGAGCACAATCGCAACAGTCCACAGTAACATGCATCCTAACAACTTGAGACATTTGAAACCGGCCCGCGGCAGCGCATGTCATACAGAACAAAGATGACTCATTCTTGCTAAATGTTTTAAAGCTTGTTACTACTAGAACATAACCCCTCATGAGTCCCGAACAAACAAAGCCAGCAGCATATAGTAAACTCCATAAACATGCTTTAAAAGCCTATATGGGTTCACATTCTCATCCATATACATATAATATACAGAATTCATATATAACACAAGCATATACACGTGTATAAACTCATCCTCGCCCCCAAGACCTGCCGTGGGTAACTTTTCTTGCCAATCTGGCCTGATCTGAAATAATCCTCTGCCCCGAGACCTCCTATGCATGTGGTCAGGTTTCCATGACCGCGGTCCTGTTTCTATGTGCTCGACATATAGGCCTTCTAAATCGCGGCGCACAGTGACAGGCTTCACCGCTAACAGAAAAAAACTCTCTGCAGGTAGGTTTTTCGACACTGCTGAGTGGTAACTCTTTTCAATCGTATCACGTAGCCACATAGCTGCACGCAGAAGCCTGCTAGCTCCTACGGCCTGATATGTACTTACTTGGATAAAGCTCCCAGACCAATAAACCAATAAGCCCATGTGGCTGTACCGAATGACAGCCCTACATCGTGCTGCTGATCTAAGTCAATGGCCCGCAATTAATAGTACTTCTTGCCCACTTCCCATAATACCACTACTGCCTAGCCATTGCGGGCCCGGTGCCAACACAGAACCTGCTGATTGCGCCGCTGCTCGTTGTATTCTGGCTGTATGTTATTCGTTCCTAGTTACTCCGCCTGCTGCTGGGATGACGACGACGGCTACTATTACCGAAAGTACGAAGTACTGACTGTTAGGCGGACGACTCCGGACGACTGGTGCAGTCAGTGAGCACCTACTAGTGCTGCGTTTTAGCGTCAACCGCGAGCCAAGCCGGCATATCCCTGGCAGAGAATGTTTAAGATCAGGCGCGGTGCATAGACCAAAAAAAAGATTCGAAGAGGGATGGTTTCCGCTGAGTCGCAATGAAGGATAGGATATATGGCGGGGAATCCAAACATTCAATCTCACACATGAACCAGATCACCAAACCAGCAGCATTGTTTTGGAACTATTACGCTCCTCATCTGAAAACAGATTCACCTGAACGAATATGGTGACAATCGATTCCGACTGAAACGCTTTCCCTCTGCTACTATCAATTCTACTGTGTTGGAATGTTCAATAGTGTGTTCTAAAGTTCTTCCGTTTGCAATTTGTGGTTTCCGCAGGAAGGGCTACTGCAGCCTGCAGTGCCCTTGCAGCCTCTGGCGTTCTACGTTCCTCGCACGTTCTGCGACCTAGAACAGGAAATGAGAACAGTAGAACCCGCAACATCCAGATGGTGTTTGTTGTGGTATACATCGAAAATCCCCAAAACATGGTTTCTTTTAGAATGCAAAAACACGAACAAACAAAACACGTAGGAACGCCATAAAACCCAAGGTACCAGGGTCCTTGTTTGTTTGTGCTCTGTTGTCGTCCGGTCTCTATAAATGCTTCTTGCTCTTGGTTCTGGACACAATAAGATCAAAGCGGACATGAGCGTGGACCACTCTGTTGATGTGGTCTCTTTGACGGTTTCTTGCTGTTGACTATAAGATAACGGCGGACATAGTATGCACGACTTGAGTGATGTTCGCGCTGAGCGCACGTGCAGCAGGGGCATAACGAGACATGATTTGAAGTCATCAACGAAGATTGCGGACGCAAAATGCGATTTCCTCCCAAGAGACGTTGATTTGTTTACGGCATCTACTGCGAAACGGAGACCGAGGCATGTCACAGAGAGGGTCCACATACATCTATACATAGTTGTATACGTATTTATGCATATGATCATTTACATATTTCCTTTTTATACATGTTGGGGTCTTTACCAGTCGGATAAGGTCGCCTCGAAGAGGAATCCCCATAGCTCGTTGATCACGGCCAAGCTGTCCCGAGTTTCGATCCAAGTTAAGCCTTGGATCCGCGAGTAATATAGCGGCCTTAGTTAACTTAGTGTAACAAGTCTTGCGGTGAGTTATACTAAGTATTTCCGCCCCTATAAGGTAACATAAGGGGCCTCCATAGTTGGCCAGTCTCCGAACGGACCAGAGGTTCAGGTTTTACCAAAGAAGCAGGCCAAAGTGGACAAAGCCTCGGCCCTATATACTGAAGCGGTCAAAAGACTTGGTAGATTTAGCAGTGTCTCGTTGCACAACGGGAGTTTCCGAAAGTAGGGGACCCTCATATAGTACCCTAAAAAAGTAGGATCCTTACTATTAGGACCGGACCGCAAAATAAGGTTGTCACAAGATAAACCTTACGGAACCTGTAAACACATCGACTCGAGACCCATAGCGGGTAATCGCACTAGTCGCGGTTGGCGGTCCTGACCCAAGGGAAGCCCAAACCTGCTTTGTTGAGGATTCTTTCAGTTTCAGAAAATGGGGTCCTCTGATAAGGGATCCGTGTATAAGGACCCTAACATTCTGCAGGGTCTAGAATTAAAAGGCAACTTCAATTTTCTGCAAATCCAGTACTGAGACTAAAGTGTGATAATACATTGCAGCACCGCAAAGCAAGAGATCTGGGCTCAATGGCCGACTCTCACAGAAAGGCCCAGGTACCGCCAGTGGTGCAAGCAAAAAGAGTGTGCCTTGCTCGGTTGAGGTTGAGTTTAGGGTTTAGGCAAGTTTGCGTCAAACAAATGTGACTTAACAGGGTGTTCAGCCTCTAGGGTGTTGTGCTTGAACTCCAAGCCCCCCAATCAAACAAACACCGGAACAACAACCTCAGCCTTAAAACTCAAAGCCCAAAAGCTTGCCAAAATGCCCTAATCCCTAACCCACTTAAACCCTAGATCTCAAATCCCAAACCGTTGCAAACAGCCGAAAAAACGCCTCGCGGGCTTATCCCACTGAAGGCAGTCGTTGGCTCATGACAGAACTGCCCAGGTTCTCACTGCAGGGCATCATCCCTAATTAAGGGTCCAAGTACCCATAGTCATATACTCTCCCAAATATCAACCTAAATAACTACCATCCGTAACCAAAGTACGTTATAATTGGGTCCTTTGGACCCTTTGGGTATAGGGTCTTAACAAAGCTTCCCGAAATTTCGGTATATGGTCATAAATTATAATAGTAAATGTTTCAACTGTCACAAGGGCTTTGCAAGGGTCTTGTTGGTGGCTTGTTTTGTTACTAATTTACTTCGAGTTTAGCTGTTGTGGTGTACTGGGGCTACTTACGGATCTAGAGAATTTGGGCCGTCTAGGGCGTAGGTTTAAGATCCAGGGTTTGATGGTTGATTGGTGCTTTGGCCTTCATCTAAGGGTTTCGTCGAAGATCGTCATCCGGTTGATGCTATAAATCCTGCCTTACCTAAGGACCCTAAACAATTGGAATTTTGGTATATTCCTGTGGGTAATGCAAGGTTTATGTCATCAACCTTTTGGTTCGGGTTTTGGTGTTTGAGCTCAAGGAAGGGGTTTACTATGGGGGGCCTTGATTATAAAGGGTTTGGGGTTTGGCTGATACTTAAAATGAGGCCTCGGTACATTATACTAATATTACATTATCTTACTGACTATAAGGACCATCATGCGGGGGTGTCCCCTTTTGACACTGGGCTTGCTGGCTGCCAGAATATATGACCCTCCGACGTGTTGCCAAGACACCCCAGACCCTTTACCGTCTTTGCTAAGGGGTGTAGAGTGTAGATGTGAGGATTCAGGATTCATACAGTTGATGAGATAAATCCTGCATTACCCACAAAAGGAATATATGTATATATATATATATATATATATGGTCACCCCCCCCCAAGATCTACACCCGCCTCTTCCACACGATCCCACAGGTTGCTTCTCTACATTGGTTGACTACTCATATATACCGAAAACACCGTAAATACCGGTACAATCGTGCTTTACCTCATGTGCATGCAAACCGTGCTGCTGCAAGGCGCGGGTTTGATATGTGTAAAAATCTGGCGCCGAATCTCGGCCGCGGATTTATGGTAGTTCATGTGTTGGAGAAGCTGAAATGCTGGAGGGGGTGCTAGTTTTGTTCATGTAATACTAAAAAACCTCGTGTTTATTGAATTCTGGTGTGTTATTTAACAACATTCCTGTCATAATACAAATACTATTGTCTCTCTTACGAAGACGTCTGTGTGCGTGGGCCATTTCTTTCCCGCTGCCCGTGAAGCGTCCGATTCTGATGCGGCCTAATAGCTCTAGCACTTGATTTCTGAGTTAGAAACACAAAGAGCTCCTTTCATATCCTTGTCCAGTATACATGAAGGAAGTCGAATATACGGGCGCGTTTATTTTTGAAGCAATACTCCAATAGTTGTTCTTTGCCTCATAAAAAATATGGGAAAGCTCCCCTGGAGTTGAAAAGTTCAGGTGCATATGCGGGCGCACAAGAAGGCTCGTCTGCAGCAAAAAGTAAGAGAGCTCTTGCAACCTTCCAAGCATGAAGCAGGACTGTTCATACTTATCAAACAAGAGTAATGAAAACCGTTGCTGTTCCAGAAGGCACATAAAACAGTACTTCCAGTCCTTGACAACGGTTGCAAGCACCCAATTATCTTGTGATGCAGTATATCCTGTCCTGGACATCAGAAAACACTGTAATGCTCAAAAAATTCCAAAATTTCCAACCTTGAAACTCACAAAACACTGTAATGCTCAAAAATTACAAAAATTCCAAAATTCTGGCATCTATGGCCAGGCCGGGGGCAGATTCCTTAAAAGTTTGGAATTTTTTGAGCATAGCAGTGTTTCGTGAGCTTTGAAGCAATGAAAAGTGGATGTTTTTTGAGCATTACAATGTTTTGTGAGTTTTAAACCACGAAACACTGCTATGCTCAAAAAAATGAGCTTTGAGGCTGTGAAAAATTGATTTTTTTTGAGCATTACAGTGCTTTGTGCGTTTTAGACGACGAAACACTGCTATGCTCAAAAAAAGTGAGCCTTGAGTCTGTCAAAAGCTGACTTTTTTTGAGCATTACAGTGTTTTATGAGTTTTAAACCACGAGACACTGCTATGCTCAAAAAATTACAAAATTTCTAACCCTGAAACTCACGAAACACTGTAATGCTCAAAAAATTCCAAAAATTCTGGCATCTATGGCCAGGCCGGGGGCAGATTCCTTAAAAGTTAGGATTTTTTTGAGCATAGCAGTGTTTCGTGCGTTTCAAGGCTCGGATAAATTGATTTTTTTTGAGCATTACAGTGTTTCGTGGTTTACGACTCACAAAACACTGTAATGCTCAAAAAAAATCAACTTTTCACAGCCTCAAAGCTCATTTTTGAGAATAGCAGTGTTTCGTGGTTTAAAACTCAAAAAACACTGTAATGCTCAAAAAAATCAATTTTCATTGCTTCAAAGCTCACGAAACACTGCCATGCTCAAAAAATTCCAAACTTTTAAGGAATCTGCCCCCGTCCTGGCCATGGCCATAGATGCCAGAATTTTGGAATTTTTGGAATTTAACAGTGTTTCGTGAGTTTCAGGGTTAAAAATATTGAATTTTTTTGAGCATAGCAGTGTTTCGTGGTTTAAACTCACAAAACACTGTAATGCTCAAAAAAATCAACTTTTCATTGCCTCAAAGCTCACGAAACACTGCTATGCTCAAAAAATTCCAAACTTTTAAGGAATCTGCCCCCGTCCTGGCCATAGATGCCAGAATTTTGGATTTTTTTTATTTTTTTGAGCATTACAGTGTTTCGTGAGTTTCAGGGTTAGAAATTTTGGAATTTTTTGAGCATAGCAGTGTTTCGTGCCCCCCATGCCCCAAGAACCACGAAAGCGTAGATCTTGCGGGGGGGGGTGAGCATATATATATATATATATATGAGCCCGGAACCTTTGGGGTGTATTTAACCACCTGCTTTTCTTTTCCGTATGAAATTGTATTCTTTTTTCTGTATACATTTATGTACACAAATTCCTTTGGCTATACATATGTTTTCATTCCAGAACCAACTCTTAGTCTTAGACTCAGCGTTGTAAATAAATGCTGTTAGGCTTGATTCTGTTTGGTCTTCGTCTACGCATGTTGTCTCTGTGGTTTGCACTTCAGGTCTGCTGGCTTGCTCATTCACATTCAACACATCGGTACATGTACATCACATGCGCATATGTATACAAACATACATACATAAACAAGTGCACATACACACACATACACACATACATACATACATAGAGAGACATACACACACACATACATACATACATACATACATACATACATGAACCCACTCGTCAGTCGTTATTGGCTATCCGCATATCCGCATGAAGGTATGCACATACTCTATGTCATCTATGTACTTACATCTCCATATCCGTAGGTCGTATCTAACAACGGACTTTTCAGGAGCTCATGGATCGACTGTTTATGATCCGTTCTCAGTCACGATGGTCTACCAGGGCATGAACTTGGTCCTTGGTCGGAGAATCGGGGTGGCAAAGCGGTGTTTTCTTGAACCCTTTGAAGCATTCTTCATGATCGTGGGATCGGAAGGTGCAAAGTTCAAACATAAAGCCCACCGCACCGAACAACTACAGACTTGATCGACAAAGGTGATGATCATTGTGGTCTTGCTGCTATGGACATCAACCAAGCATGGTACAAAGGTAGGAAAGGGTTTGGTAAAGGCTATGTGCACCACAAAGGTAAAGGTAAAGGAAAAGGCAAGAAAGGTGGAAAGGACTTCGGAAATGACGGTAAAGGCAAAGGTTTTGGAGGTTTTGGCAAAGGTAGAGGTCGAGGCAACTGGAAAGGTCGAGGTCGAGGTTTCAGAGGCTGCAAAGGTAAAGGAAAAGGTAGAGGAAGAGGATTCTTCAGGTCTAAAGGAAAAGGTGAACGAAAAGCACAAGCAGCTACGGGAGTTTGTCACTACTGTCACAAGTACGGACACTTTGAAGCACAGTGTAGGCAGAAACAACCTGACATGGGATACCAAGCTAGGAATGGAATGTAGACCTGGAAAGCCAAAGCGAACAAGCTAGTACTACTGCAGCCTCTACTCAGGCCCCTTCTTCAGCGAACAAGACCTCAACAAGCCAAAGCCAAGCAAGCCAAGGAACCCAAAGACCAGTGATTAGGATGGTCTCCATGTACCACATGGGAGATCAGCCCACAAGCTTTCCGGAGGAATTCGAGTTGAGTGAGAATTCAAAGGAAATTGAGATTGAGTACTTCGGAAGAGTCTTGCGGGCTGTTGGAGAAGAAGTTCAGGAAGAGAGCAGTGAGACAGAAGAGTTTGGGATTGGTGATGAAGATGATGAGTTTCAGGACTGTGATGAGGTGAGTGATGATGCATGGTTGCAGTGGCACTTAGAAGGAACCCCAATAGGAACTCAAGATCGTGGATACCACTACGAGTGCCCTAACGGTTGTCACGAGACACCCTGGCATCCGAACATGCAGGGATGTGAATTTGGATGTCACCATCCTCCCACAAGGAACCGAGTTGAAAGAACAGTACCTCCAAGAACGAGCACCAGCTTTGTGCGCGCGGCAAGAAGATCAAGAGCTCGTGCGATCCAAGTCGTGCTGGATTCAGGAGCCGACATTTCGTTGGCACCGATGTGGATGAAGAAGAAGTACGGAAGGAAAGCACCCAACACTACTAAGGTAGTCTTGCGAGACGCACAAGGAACGCGGATTAAAGTTTCGGACCAAAGGATCGTTGAGGTTGAATTTCAAGATGTTCAGGGAAACATTGTGAAGGTTGAAGAAGTGTTCTTGATTTCATCGGTTGTGCACCCTCTTTTGACAGTAGGTAAACTGTTGAAGAAAGGTTGGGAGTTCAGAGATGGAACAACTACAGGAACCTTCCTCACAGAAGGAACAACCAAGATCGCAGTGAACTACAACAACAACTCACTTACAACAAAAGCCTTCGTGAGAGCAGTCAACTGGGAAGCAGAAGCAAAGCCTATTCCCATCTACTTGTGTGAGAACCTGAAGGAACTCATTGAAGAGCAGCGTGTCGGTTGGACCAACTGGAGAGACCCTTACCAAGTGCACTACAGCTTAGGAACTTCAGAAAACGTTGACACATACTTGATGTTTCCACCAGGAAAGTTTGCATACAGAGCAGTACTCATTGAGGATGATGACCAGTGGTATCTGTTGCACCATAGTGTCATGTTCGAGGAACTTGAAGAACCATGCGGAACAATCTTTGACGGCAGCAAAGAGTACAGTACACTGACTCTAGTTTCTCTCAAGGAGTTTCCCTTGAACCTCATAGGTACACCCAAAGAAGACAGTGATAGGCGCATGTTCGAAGATTACACTGAGGATACGTGGTCGATCAGCATGGATGGCAAAGAGCTCATTAGGTACCACATTTCCCTTAGGAAGACTCTGTTCAATCCTCGAGATACCAACGACATCCCAGTGGAGATCACGAACCTGAAGCCAACTAGGTACACCCAAGGTGAAGAACCGATCAACAAGGATTTCTTTGAAGATGATAAGTTTTGGACTTTGGATGAGCCTCACAGAGACCCAGAACCACTAGGAGGTTTGTCTTGGACAGGACACAGTAGATTCGAACTCATTGAACCAGTGAACCCCAAGGCCAGAAGACCAAAGCAGAAGGTTCACCAACTGGACACAATCCCTGAACAGGAAGAAGAACAGGAAGAGACCTCAGAGGCCCAAGCACCAGAACGTAGGCACGAACTTGCAGGAGAACTATCATTCACTTTCAATGGTCATGAATACAACCAGCAGAACAGTCTCAAGACCCTCAAAGAACTTTGCAAGGAACTTGGACTTTCAAAGTTTGGTCTAAGCAAGAGACCCTTAGAAGGCTCAGTAGATCCATCATGGAAGCAGAGAGGCACATGGAGCTCAGCACAGCTCAGAAGAAGTACAAGGAATACATAGCAGCAGAACCCTTGAAGGTACAGAAGCAGCCCAAGCATGAAGAAGTTGCAGTGCACAATCTTACACACTTGCCTTATGCATCGTGGTGTCCTACATGTGTAGCATGCAAAGGAAAAGAGTCTCCACATCCTCGTGAGAAACCTGAGAAGGAAAGATCTTCGAGACCTACTTTCTGTATGGATTTCTGTTTCACAGGAACAAGTCATGATGAGGCACCAGCGGCAGTAAGTCTTGTGTGCGTTGATTCTTGGAGTAGGAACATAATCTGCATCCCTACAGCATCTAAAGGAAAAGATCTTGTGGAGCACCTTTGTGAAGGAGTCACGTACTTGAGCACTCAACTGCCTTATAGAACGATCAACTTAAAGGCTGATAACGAAGGAACAATGATGAAGTTGAAGCAGGTAATCCAGAAACAGCGTGCGGCATTAGGTCTAGGAACAGTCTTGCAGGGCGCGATCAGTGGCCAAAAGGAAACCAACGGCATGGCAGAGAGAGCAATACATACCATTAGGCGCCAAGGAACAACCTTGATCAGGCACTTAGAACACAGAACAGGAACATACATTGCTCATACCCATCCAATCTTCAGTTGGGCTTTCAGGCACTGGGCATGGACCTTGAATAGGTACCATCGCCACACAGGAACAGGGGTGACGCCCTACGAGTGGATTGCCGGGCGCCCCTACGAGGGCCAGCTAGCAGAATTTGGTGAATCCCTTTTGGTTTTGGCCAATCGTTCAGGAACAAGAGGCAATAGGAAAGGCGACCCTATTTGGCTGAGAGGAGTGTTCTTAGGAAAAACAGACAACAACCTCTTCATTACATGGCACATGGACGGCATTAAAACGAGTCGCAGCGCAAAGCGTTGCACAGAACACTTCGATGTTAAAGGACTAAGTAGTGTAGGAATACACACGTGGGAAGTGAAGCACACCACACTCACTACAAGGAACATCCCCAGGAAGAACATCCCAGGACCAATTGCAGAGGCACCACCTGTCATGGATGGAGCCGGAACTCAGGAACAGTCTGTTCAGGACTCAGCACCTTCGGCACCTTCAGGACCGATTGTCATCCAAGGCGGAGCAAAGTCAGGACCGACTAGGTCTACGTACTTAGAGAACAAAGCGAAACAAGCACAGCACAAAAGGAAAGCAGAAGAAGAACTTGAGCAAGAGTACTCTGAAGGTAACGAGGACGAAGCAGCGTCAGACCCAACGTCTTCAAGTAGCAACAAGGACATGGATGAAGCCTCGGAACCAGAACTCATTCCGGACAGTGCAATGGCCAGTGAGCTTCTTTCAGCTAGAGGACCAGCACCTTTAAGGAAACTTGTATTTGAAGATGTAGGAACAGGTTCCAAGATCCCAAAGATCGATTCCCCTAAGACGAAGTACCATCCGTTCAACGTAGGAAGAGTGTTTGCACACAACGACGAAGAACTACCTGAAGCCAAACCAGGTACAGAGGACATTTTCTGGGAAGATTCATATTCAGACATTGATGATTCTGACGAGGATCAAGATCTCTTCAAGAGAGAATTTCGCGGTGTAGAAGTCAGGAACGACACCTTTAGCCCAGCTACGAGTGCATCGTTGGTGAGATTGATTCCCATCTTGGGACTACAACAGGAACACGCCCTGTACTCGATAGATGTCAAGGACGCTTTCTTACAGGTACCGCAGAAGACTCATTGCGCATGTCAATTCGCAAAGGAATATGTAGATCTGTTTGGTGACCAGGACCCTAGTTGCAGGAACGAAGGTTTGTTACTGCTTAGAGTACTTCCAGGACAGCGAGATGCAGCACTACTTTGGAGTGACCATTTTGCAGGAACCCTCAAGGAGCAGAACTCTGGTAGGTGCATAGCATGCCCTACTTTGTTTCGTGACGACAGGAACACCATACTTGTTGTGCATGTTGACGACATCCAAGCAGCAGGGAAAACCAGAAGCTTAGAGCCCAAGCTAGCAAAGCTAGGAGAGACCTACGAACTCAAGGTTGAAGGCCCCTTCTTGACAGAACAGGAACTTGAAGTAGGAGAGTCACACCAAACCATCTGATTCCTCAAGAGGAAACTCAGCTATCACAATCATGAGCTTCACATCACGAGTGACCCGAAGTATCTAGTGAAACTCAAGGAATAACTTAAGTTGACCAGCAAAGCCTCAAAGCCAACTCCTTGTACCCAAGAGTCTCAGGAAGCCGACAAAACACAAACCTTAGACCAGGAACAATCGGCATCATTCAGGAAATGCGTTGGCATACTCTTGTAAGTCAGCCAGGATCGCCCTGATGTGCAATTTGCCGTGCAAGGTTTAGCCTCCAAGATGTCGGAACCAACTCATGGTTCTTGGAAGCACCTCGTTCACCTAGTACAGTGCACTGAAGGATACCATTTGGTATATAGGAAAACACCAAGAGGACTCAGCAACCTCCATGAAGCAGTCAGGAGTGGCAGCTACGACTTTACAGGAACACAGCCCAAGGAACATCATCTTTTGGAAGCCTTCAGTGATTCAGATTGGGCAGGCAAGAAGGATACTACAAGGTCAGCGTCATCAGGAATAGTATGTCTTGACGGTCAATGCATCTACTCCTTTTCTAGGAACCAGAAGTCTGTCAGCTTGAGCAGTGGTGAGGCAGAGTACTACGCAGGAGCTAATGCAGCTAGCGACAGTATCTTACTCAAGGAAGCAGTTGAATTCTTGACTAGGAAGCAGTGCAAGGTACATCTTTCATGGACTCATCGGCAGCTAGAGGTATTATTACCAGACAAGGTGTAGGAAGAGTCAAGCACTTACAGATTAGGACCTTATTTCTTCAAGCCAGAACAATCAGCGTGCACCCTGTAGGAACTAAGGAGACCACAGCTGCCATAGGAACCCAGCCCCTTTCAGCGAAGCGTATCAAACTGTTGTTGCACTGGTTAGGTTTTCAGACCGGTGAGAACGAAGAGAGAGAGAGAGAGAGAGAGAGAGAGAGAGAGAGAGAGAGAGGCGGCAAAAAACCAGCAAACGAAGGGCAGCAAGAGGGCAGGGCAGGGCATGCCGGAACACAGGCAGGGGCAGGGCACAGGGCACAGGGCACAGGGCACAGGGCACAGGGCACAGGGCACAGGGCACAGCACAGGGCACAGGGCAGGGCAGCGCAGGCAGGGCAGGGCCAGGGCAGGGCCAGGGCAGGGTAGGCCAGGCCAGGCCAGGCCAGCCAGGCCAGGCCAGGCCACAGGGCAGTGCGAAGAGGAGGGCAGGGCAGGGCAGAGGAAGGGCAGGGCAGGGGGGCAGGGCAGGGCAGGGCAGGGCAGGGCAGGGGGGTGGAGAAGGGCAGTAATTTAATTAATTTAATCAATTTACTTTATTTAATTTATTTAATTAATAGAATTGGCTTCAATTCTATTAATTACATTAATTAAATCCCCCGCCGATTTAATTCATTTAATTAATTCAATTAATAGAATTGGCTTCAATTCTTGTAATTAAATTAATTAAACAAATTAAAAATCATTAAATTAATTAATTGCTTGGAATCCAGCGCCACAGGCTAAGGGCATCTGGAGATTTCCACCCAATTTGATTAATTTAATTAATTTAATTTATTTAATTAATTTAATTAATAGAATTGAAGCCAATTCTATTAATTAAATTAATTAAATCCACCGGCCGATTTATTTAATTAATTTAATTAATAGAATTGGCTTCAATTCTATTAATTAAATTAATTAAATAAATTAAATTAATTAAATTAATTAAATTAATTAAAATGCTTGGAATCCAGCGCCACAGGCTAAGGGCATCTGGAGATTTCCACCCAATTTGATTAATTTAATTAATTTAATTTATTTAATTAATTTAATCAATAGAATTGAAGCCAATTCTATTAATTAAATTAATTAAATCCACCGGCCGATTTAATTTATTTAATTAATTTAATTAATAGAATTGGCTTCAATTCTATTAATTAAATTAATTAAATAAATTAAATTAATTAAATTAATTAAATTGCTTGGAATCCAGCGCCACAGGCTAAGGGCATCTGGAGATTTCCACCCAATTTGATTAATTTATTTAATTTATTTAATTAATTTAATTAATAGAATTGAAGCCAATTCTATTAATTACATTAATTAAATCCACCGGCCGATTTAATTTATTTAATTGATTTAATTAATAGAATTGGCTTCAATTCTATTAATTAAATTAATTAAATAAATTGAATTAATTGAATTAATTAAATTGCCTGGAATCCAGCGCCACAGGCTAAGGGGATCTGGAGATTGCCACCCAATTTGATTAATTTAATTTATTTAATTTATTTAATTAATTTAATTAATAGAATTGGCTTCAATTCTATTAATTAAATTAATTAAACCCACCGGCCGATTTAATTTATGTAATTATTCTAATTAATAGAATTGGCCAACTCTATTAATTTAAATTAATTAAAACAATTAAATAGTTAATTAAATAAATTAATTGAATTATTTAAACTGCTTGGAATCCTTTCAATTCTATTAATCAAATTAATTAAATCCCCCGGCTGATTTATTTTATTTTATTAATCTAATGAATAGAATTCGCTTCAATTCTATTCATTAATATTAGTTAAATCCCCCGGCCGATCTAATTTGTTTAATTAATCTAATTAATAGATTTGGCTTCAATTCTATTAATTCAATTAATTAAATTGTTTAAATTATTGGAAACTATTTAAGCAGATACCGATGGTTAAATAGACCCTAGAGGCTCCTCTCTCATATATATATATATACACACACACACCATAAATCGCATCGTTTAGGGTCCTTAAGGTAACCCTAAACCCTAAAAGGGTCCTTAAGGTAACGCAGGACTTATATCATCAACTCTAAACCCTAAACCCTATTAGACCCTAGACCCTAAAGAGCCCTCAGAGGAACCCCTTAAAGGTACCCTTATAGATCCCTTTAAAGGAACCCTAGGGTTTATATCATCAACCGTAGTTCGGACAGAAGCTCGAAAGCCCCAAGCCAATGCCCGAAGACGATGTAGGAATTCACGTAAAAAAGGGACCCTTTAAGGGGTTCCTTTTAAGGGATCTATAAAGGTTCTATTAAGAGTTTAGGTTTAAGGGTTTAGGTTTGGGAGTTTCCGAACATGGGGGACTCTAATATAGTACCCTAAATAGTAGGATCCTCATTATAAGGATCCCCAAATAAAGGTACCCCTCATTTTCGGAAACCCCCATTTAGGAATTAATGTAGGGGCCTTAACAATCCGAAGAGGGATTTGGGCTCCTTAAGTGATAATTTACTCAGGAACCCTACAAAATGACATATTGGAGCTGGATTTTAGGCTTCTTTTTTCAGGGGTTTAGCGTGGCTCTAGATCTCCCACTTGTACTTGTACCGCTTATCTTCAGGGTTTGGACACTCGCAACTCGGACTCTGCAGGTTAGGACTTTTCGGATCGGAAGGCGGGATGGGTTTCGGGCTTGGGGTTTAGGGTTTCGGGGCTTCTTTCTGAACAACAAGGACATCCTTCCAGCATGATAAACATACCCCTACATCCCTAGCGTAAGTACCACGTCTAGGGGCTGAGGAGCCCGCGTTCCCCAATCCTCACTACGACGAGCCACATCGAAGAGTCCAGCGCACCAAACCGCACTTTGATGTAGTTTGCTACCAGGTCATCTCGAGCCTGGCTGGCGGCGCGGGGTGCTTCAAGGCATATGGGGGTTTTCCGAAAATAGGGGACCCCAGTATAGTGCCTTAAATAGTCGGATCCTTATTGTAAGAACCACCCAAAATAAGGTACCCCTAATTTTCGGAAACTCCCATATGCCGATACGAACGAGCAGGCTAGATTGGCGTACTCCAAGGATGTTTACTCCTAAGCAGCACACCACCAAGGGGCTACGTCAACCTATGTGGGCAGCACGCAGACTTTAAGAAGATGAGACGTCAGGAACCCCAAGGTGCAGCAACGTATCTCATGATTTAACCTAGGCTCGACTGGAGCCTAATGCTTGCTGTATTTGCCCTCTCGCTGGGGGGATTGCGAACCAAGAACGCTGACTCGACTGACCGAGTTGCGCATCCCCTAAACCCTAAAACCCCCCCAGACCCTCCATCTACCCTCTCTTAGAACCTAAGTACCCACTATTTGGGACCATATACCCCTATTTGAGGGTACAAGGAGTCCTAGGAGGGGCCTGGCCTGATCTGAAAGCTACAAAGCCCCCGACTCCAGGCCAGAACGTAAAGCCTCTCTGCACCGAGCAACACCGGAACCCTGTGCTCAGTTCCGCACGGGATCGGTCAGGTATTCGGTGGTAATGTCCGTGAAGATCAACGCGAAAAGGAAGATTATCCTCAGGTCACCGGCTCGGAACAATCGAAATTCAAGTTTATCTGATGCACATTGCCTCCGATGTGATTCATGATAGGAGCATTAAACCTCACTTGTTCCGTACCCTAGGCAACCTAAACATACACCCTTGTGATTGTGAGGCGGTGATGACGTGGTTACAGTTGTAGTACCACCAGAAAGCTCAAGGATACTGATTCTACTGCGAAGGAACCATATAATCCTGTATTTGAACCTTCGAACGCTCAGCCACCACATTGCCCAGCCTAGCGCGGCTTGACCCTAAACGCTGATCATCCCTGAACCCCAAACTGCCCTAAACCCAACTAAACCTAAGTACAATCACGGTCTGAATGCGCCTCAGAAGTGACTAAGCAGCTCTTGGGAGCTTAAGGTTCAGAGCCGTCATGCAGGCTGCTTTCGCACGCTGTACGGGGGTCTACGGGGTATATCACGGTAGCTTCTACCTGGATCATAGGGGAACTAATCCGATAAAATATTTCGATCCCTAGACAATGGCCTTTTTCTGCACCCGGTTGCCAGCATCCATGCAGCATAACACGAGGCCTTCTGTACTATCCTGTTCCTTGTGAGCTAGGGTTTGAAGCTAAGGGGTTTAAGCCTTCTGGCAAGGATGTCTGTCCGGAATGCCCTCCATGCTATTCCGCTCAAGCTTCGGAGCTGACTTGTCTGTTAGAGTTTCTGATCTTATAATGTGCCAAAGCTCAACGACTGTAGAATTGCTGTTCAGCGGGGGGAGGGGGGCGGGTGGTTGAAAACATTGCCTTCAAGGCTTGAAGGGCTTGAGCTTCAGAAGCTCGCTCCAGCCTATATAAAGGCCCTTCTTGCAACAGGCTTCCACTTCGCCCGGAGTTAGACACAAGCAGCTCTGAACCGTTAACATAGGGGGCCTTAAGAATTACCGATACTATTTTTTTTGGGGGGGGGTGTCCTTGTTTTTAGTATTTATAATGGGCCCCAAAGCCCTATTCTAATTATTTAAGGCCCCTACATTAAACCCAAAACACGGAAGCTTGCGGCAACTTCGACAGGTCACAGAAGGAGGAGGATTCCCGACCAAAGCCTCAACGTCCGAGGTTGCGGGTTCTGGAGGCTGCAGACTCATGAGCTTCTTTGCACGTCTTTTTGCCCGCAATAAGACGTTGATATATATATATATATATATATATATCACTCTATACCATCACATGCAAGATGGCAAAACATATAATTACATATATAGAGAGAGAGGCATGTATGTACATTGACGTATGTCTGCATATATATATATATATATACAATATGCATACAGGGATATCTTTGTATTCAGGGGCTACTTGGTCTTGGGACTCTAGGTGTCTTCCGCAACCCCAACTCCAAATCCACATCCAACAGCTTTCGGGCAATAGAGAATTTTGGGCGTAGGGTTTGAGGGGCTTAGGTTCCGAAGATCACCAAACTCGAAGGGAGCTGGTCATGCGGACGTATGCATGGAGGTGCAGTTAGTTGAATTGCAAACAAGCGCCAAAAAAGTTCTGTAAGCTTTTAAAGTAAATACGGTATACCCTCGTAGAGCCTAGAGGTCACAGCACCTATCGCCCACGACCCTTAACCCAAACCATGCAAGGCTTCAGCTGGATCTGTATCTATCGATCTTGCCTTGTGTTTGTCTATCCTTCCAAGTACCTACATACCTGCCTGCCTGCTTGCCTGCCTGGCTGTCTGTTTATCTTTCTAGCTAGCTATTATACTTATCGATCTTTCTATCTATCGAACCTCTATCTGAATCTATCTAGCTCGAACACGGAACAGTACAGCCGGAAGTCAGTATCGCCGTGCTTTCAACACCGCGCACATCCGTGCACGCACATGCGAGTGCACACACACACACACACCTCCCACCCACCCACCCGCGCACGCACACGCACACACGCACGCACGCACGCACGCACGCACGCACGCACGCACGCACGCACGCACGCACGCACGCACGCACGCACGCACGCACGCACGCCCGCACGCACGCACGCACGCACGCACGCACGCACGCACGCACGCACGCACGCACGCACGCACGCACGCACGCACGCACGCACGCACGCACGCACGCGCGCACGCACGCACGCACGCACGCACGCACGCACGCACGCACGCACGCACGCACGCACGCACGCACGCACGCACGCACGCACGCACGCACGCACGCACTCACACACACACACACACACACACACACACGATTCGGCTCATCTACGAATCTACGAAAAGCAAACCCTGCGCACCCGAAGTTTCGCCCTCGGAATCCCGAACGACAAACCAACATAGACGGCGGCCCTAGGTAATTCGGAAACTGATGTGGCTTCAAACATGAGCACAACGGAAAACTTGTATGTCTATATATGATGTAAACAAACAGCAAACGAATAAACATGCACCTGACAAGATCAACACAGTGAATATACTCATGCATGCGTGTATCTATAAAGATAGAAACACCGTATGTATGTATGCACATATTCGTGTATGTGTAGGCGTGGGTGCGTATATTGATGTACATATACAGATATACTTACATATATATATATATATATATATTCATATACATAGACACATACATACAGAAAAAAACATACCCACAAACACACACATACTTATGTACATATCTACCCATACATATATACCTATATATATATACACATGATATATATATATATATATACATATGCACACATACTCACATACATAAATGTGTATATTTTTTGCATATATACACAGAGGTTTTATCGGGATTAGAATGTAGGAAGTTTAGAAACGGTACCATCGGTACACTATCCTCTGCCCTCCATGTATCCAGGCAGCATGGCTCGCAGCGTCCGCCCGATGCAATACAGCAATGTCCGCAGAGAGCGAACAAACTTCACCAACCTGTGGATTCAGATTACAACTCAGAGCGTGGGTCCAAGCTGCCGGGCTAGCACAACCTTCCGAAAGCTGCCTAAGAAGAAGCCTCAACTCCCGAAAGTTACCTAAGAGCAAAGCCGAAACTCCCACCCCTCTACGTGCTCGTATGTCTCTGTGCATGTATCTATGTATACACAAACAACATAAGCGTACCATGTAGGTACATGAGCATTGTGGTTCTTGTACACTTCTCTAGTGATGTTTTTCATCTCTGCATGTCTCGTCTTTCTCTATGTATGCATCTGTCCGCATTTCGTATTCCTAAACCCTAAGCACCTGTAGGTGGATGTGGTGCTGGTCGCAAACGGACGCAGCGAAGTCTGGTAACAGTTCTGTAAGGACACAATACAAGTCTAGTTTTAAAGGATTACGAAATGGTTTCTATAAAGGTTCCATGATATATGCATAGGGGCCTTGCTGATTAGACAAGAGTTTCCGGTGCGGGGCGTTGTGGGTTTTAGGGTCCATGTGGAGGTCTGGTCGGAAATAAGCAAAGCCCTATAGCATTCCCGTGTTTGCTATGTTGCATGTTCCCTCCCGCACATACATTCATATATACAAGCTCAGTAATCATTGGTCTAATCCCACATACTCATTGACGACTCAACACTTGGGATAGGAAAACCTCTGGTTGGGATTGGAACTTCGCACATTTGAGTGTCAATCACCTGCGCGGGTGAGTGGGGTCGTAGGGATGTGGGTGTGGGTTGGTTCTACTTGTTGCTGGCTCGGTCATTAGCCAAGCAACACTTCGATGAATCCTACTGCACTCAGACCTCTTTGATTGAACCCTTCTCAACCCTCAACCTTTATCTGCCACACGAAGTGACATATCCCTCGTCCAAGCTAGAGAATCAGAGTTCTGGTTGACGAACCAGAGGCTGGATGCTTCATTGCATGTCGCAGCATTCAAACTTTCCGATGCAGGCAGTTGTGGGTTTCAGGCTTGTCTAGTCGAACCACGAATTGAGTCTAAACCCTCCCAACCCGTTAGGGTCCATTTGCCCCACAAAATACTAATTATGTAATACGTTGGCCTTCAAGCGGTCCCTATAAGTACTTTGGGGGCACATGGAGCCATGGGGAATTCAAACCATTTAAGCATCGGTTACCCCAAACTTATTGGGTACAGAATGGGTGGGGCTATGTCGGCAACTGGAGCCCAGAATGATCCCACCTGACGATGCGGATAGCACGAGTGATCTTGGCCACTCGGAGAACTCGGACCAGCCGCATGCTTGTACCTGGCTTCCGGTACCCAGAGACTCCATATATACTACCGCTACAGAGTCATGGGTATAGTTTTTGGACTATCTATAGGTCCATAATCGCAGTAGAGAATAACGGGCCCTCTAAGAACTATAATAACCCTATGTTAAGTTATAGGGCTCCGGTTAGCCAAATAATGGGTTACTGGGGGTAGACTTTTCTGATGGTCAGGTCAGCAGCCTGCTCTTCGGGCGACTGGAGCTCTGGTGGTAATAGGTTTATACGTGGCTTCGGCGCAGGGTTTGGCTTGGCAGCTTTCCGCTGGATCTGCGCGCAGGGTATACAAAGACCCCCCCCAACCCCCAACACCTACGCCTCTGAATCATGAAAACCAAATTAGAAAGACCAACACCCTCCTGAGTTAGACTACTATGTCTGCATAGCTAGGGCACCATGACGACAACGACCACCTATAGAACCACAACCACAAGGACCCACGACCGGGAGACAGGAGAAAGGGCCTGGACGTTTAAAATACGGGCCTCAATAATTAGAACATGGTTTTGGGGTCATATATTTTACTAAAAACAAAATAAGGAACCCAAGTAGTATTGAGAATTGCTTAGGCCCCTATAGTACACCCCTATATTACCGATTGTAGTAATCCTTATAGACCCCTTTGCAAGGACCCCTTTAAGGCCCTATTATACACTAGGATCCCCGCGGCTTTGTCTCCGCTGGATCCATCGTAAACTGCGATACATTGGCTGGGAAATCTCTTTATTCTAGGGTTTCGGGTTTAGGAGGTTAGGGTTTAGGGATGTAGGGTTTAGGGCTTTCGGGTTTTTGGGTTTAGGGGTTTAAGGATTCCAAAAGACTGCTGAGATGCGTCTGATCCCGGATGAATCCGACTCAGCAACCAAGCTCAAAGTCCTAAAGCCCAGAACTCCAA